>JAPYZD010003053.1:0-16614 GCA_030522725.1 Ichneumoninae sp. B BG-2022a
AGTCATGCAATTATAAATTAATGCTTGCAGAGTCATGCAATCACAAATCAGTGCTTACAGAATTACGCAAAAATGTAATTAACTCACGCAATAGAGCTCAAATACCGAAGGTGGCCTTTGAGATTCACTTAATCGACACCACTCCATTGTGAAAGGATTGTAATAAGCAACTACGTATTTAACAGTCTTATAGTCAGAGGACTTCCTTTCGTCATCAGCCCTTTGAGAGTATATATGACAATGTACAACGCCGACCCATCATCGAAATCTTGGTCGTTGAAATAGAACATCTCCAGTGCGAGACTAATCCATAGTAATAAAAACATTCCTGGTGTCTATTTGAGCAAAATTTGATATTAATTAAATATTTAAGAAGGGGCTTTAGACATTGTTATGTTACGCACAGAACAGAGTTGACTTACAGACAACAAGAATTGCGTTGCTTCGATGAAGTCTTCGGGATGTACTTCAATATCTGATTAAAGCGCAATGAGCTGTTTGAACTCCTTCTTACTATTACCGTAGAGTTTGTATCTTTCTCTTCGTTTCTCTGGAAACGTTATACAGTCAAAACAAACCTTTGTCAAGTTGTGTCTCAGCACGCCACTTTTCTGCCCAACATTCTGCATTTTGACTGATTTTATGCTTTAGGGGTCTGTTTTTTTTTGCAGCATCAAAGAATTAACCTACTTGAGTTTAACAGTACGCACTATTTTCTCGTTGTATTCCTTTCTTGTCTTTGTGTGTGATAATGTTTGATATGCAAGCTGCAAATCAAGAAACTTTTCCTCGGCTAGAGAGTCTTCGGGGTTCAAATCTGGGTGCAGTATTTTAGCTTTTCTAATATAAGCCTCCTTAATTTGTCTCAAATCAGCAGTCATACTGATTCCTAATACATCATAATGCGTCAAATGGCATGGACGTTTGTAGTCGCGCTTCCGTTTCTGTGTTTCGTTTGCATTAACAGTTTTTGAATCTGGTGCACCAGAATCCGTAAATTGTTCGCTTTGAGACGCGGTAGTATTATCGGTAGAAGTCTTAGATGTCATATAACGAAATTTAGAATGCAACGGGATCATTAAAATTATTCTGTTGGACTCATGAGAAGAAAATTGCTCGAGAGATATTATTTTCAAGGTTCGCAGTACCTTTGTATAATGTACCATAATTTTTCCTGATGCCGCTGCCTGTGACTGAAACATTTAAAAATATGAACGAAAAGGAGGAGCCATTTTATAGGAAGACAGATAGCTTAGGACGACAAACATGGGATAAAGGATTTTTCTCTTCAAAAGCTTTGGCGCGACAATGTGAAGGAGGAGTAGATCCGGGTATTGACTTTTTAACGGGAAATGAATTTGGGACGAAGAAAAAAGCTGAGATTCTCGCTCCACTAGACCGCAAACCCTTACAGCAACGTCAAGAGTCAGTTGTTCTAGATTCTGAGCTTGGCAAGGCACGCGTAGTTACAGCACATACTCCAAAACAGCATCAAGGAGGATTTTGGTGTGATGTCTGTGAATGTCTTATGAAAGATAGTCAAACTTATTTAGATCATATTAATGGTAAAAAACACAATCGTCAATTAGGAATGACAATGAGAGTTGAAAAAGTGAATGCGGATAAAATCAAAGATAAGCTGCAACAAGTCCGACTTGAACGGGCTAAAGTACAGGAAAGAACAAGCAACGGAATTGAAGATCTTGAGATGCGTTTAGCAGCTGCTGCTGAAAGAGATAAAGCGAAAAAAAAAGAAAAAAGAGAAAAAAAAAAGAAAAAAAAACGTCAAGAAGAAGAAGAAATGACTATTAATCCTTTCGATGAAGCTGAAAATTTAATTGAAAATGAAAATTGTAAAATTGTTGAAGATTCTGAAATAAAATCTAATGAAGAAATAAATACCAAACGTCAAAAAATTTAGAATTATTTCAAAATCTTTCAGTTTTCCGTTGGAGTATAACAAGACGCTCTTTCTTCGTATCCATTTCTTAATAATAATACATTTTCGAAATGAAGATGTAAGTATAGATTTATCATATCGACAAAGGATTCTGTCTGACAGATACTACTACCCGATATTCAAGTTTTCTTCTGATACAGTCAAATTTAAAGCAGACATAGAATATATTGAAAAATTTCTAATGAACTTCAGAAGGTTCTTCCGCGATCCTTGTTTCGTCGTCCAATCGTTGAATTTCTTCATGTGCTTTCCGTTTTGCTGCCGAATATTTGAGTTGGTTTCGAAATGTCTGTCCTAAGGTGCAACATGCTACTTCTGCCGCACGGAAAGCTGCCGCAATGACACTCAGATCCGCACATGCTGTATTTGAAGAATCTAAAAAGACAACAACGGAAGTTAAAGGACATAAACCAACAGTAATTTGTGCAACAGCTTGACCATTATTATTATCAGATTCAATTTCAATTTCTGTCGGATCCATCAAGATTAAAGGATTGTTACTTCGTTTTTCTTTTGTACCGAAATAATCGACGTTTTTTTTAATAGTCTCATCAACCTTGGTTCTCTCGTGTGAATTATAAACTGCAACCGTGACGGAAGTACATAAATCACGCATGGCTATTCCACCATCTGCTAATGCCATAGATACACAATTGATAGCTGCCGCAGTTAGGCCAATTCCACTACTGTACATTACAAGTAAGCTTATTTCTAACAAGGAATTTGGAAATGTATCTGTCAATACAACATTTTGAAATGTCTCGACAATTGTATTAGAGAGTCTTGCTTCGTCTTCATCCCGTAAATCCTCAACATTTCTTGTCATTTGTCCCAAACCTCCACCGGCTCGGGTTACACGACCCCTGCCTGGAGCTGAAAATGGGCTGAATGTAACTTCCACCGTTAAACATCCTTGCTCTCCTGCAAGTCGCTGATTTAGTTTCGCACGTAACTTTGAGTGTGTTGGTTTCGGTCCAAAAACTGAACAAATAATGCGAACATTATTATCTTGTGATAGATAACATGACCCAATAGCTGCTTGACAGACACCTGTTCGAATAAAAAGCGGTCGCAACTGTAATGCACTTCGTTTGTCGAGTCTGCCAACGCTTCTATTCCATTTTACTAATTTTTTTTTATTTTCATCAGGTAAAGGGGGTCGGGAGCATAATGGTGGTAGATCAGGTGGCTCCATCTGGTATTACAGGACAGGAAGTCCATTAGCCTGAGATCCCTGAATACATGTCAGTCAAAATAAGCTGTGACTTTGTCGTGCCTATAGTCGAAAGAAATTTTTAGTGACAGTTTACATAAATAATAAATGTAATAGTTTATTGATAAATATTTGAAATCTAACAAGATAAACCAATCTATTGAGCTCCTTTAGCTCAGTGGTTAGAGCGTCGGTCTTATGTACCGAAAGTCGAGGGTTCGACCCCCTCATGGAGCATGAACCGCCGCGTCAAATGAATTTTTCTTATTTAATAAAAACTTGTACAGAATAATTTTAAAGATTCTAGAAATTAATACTTAAATATATAACTTTTTTTCAAATTTAAAAACTGGATAATTTTGTTCAAATAAAAAAATGATTAAAACAATTTTTATTTAAGAATACAGCTCACAAATGACATTGTAGTGCGAGATTATTAATTAAAAAAAATTCCCAATTTAATAAGAATTGTGGTTTAAGGTATTAGTAAAAAGATATCATGAGAGAATTTATTAAAATTTTTATAAAAATCATATAATTGATTTTTATTGAACCTGCATATTTCAATAATTATTTTTTAATAAATAAAAGTTTTAAGATCGTTTTGCTTGCTGAATAATTTTATTACCAATAGGATGTGTTGGGACAGGAGGTACTATAAAAATTCTAAATAAAAAATTATTCTCACAATTAATAAGATAAGAAGATATTGAAGATTCATCATAAATTAATTTTTCTTCATTATTACTTTTATTATTACAAATAACTTCTAATTCTTTCTCGAGATCATCATCATTGAAATCCTATTATAAATATTAAATTATAATCTCACAAATAAATTATTATTAAACTTTTTATTTACTTCTGAATTTTCTGACATAAGTTCATCAAGCTCTAATTGAAGATCCTAATCATAATTCAATTTAATATGCAAACCTCAATTTTATGAATATCTAATTTCCCAATTTCATTTTTTAATATTTCGTTTCCTTCACTTAATGCATTAACCTTAAAAAGTAAATTTAAAATATACTTACAGTCATTCCTTGAATTTTTAAATTTTCTGCAATCACTTCAGCTTGTGTAATATTATATTGTGTTGCTGTAAAATATTATAAACATTATTACAAACAAACCTATTAAATTATCTCTATGATTTTCAAGCATTTTTTTGCGTTTTAATAATGTTAATGCACGATGCTTTGTAGACGATGAACCATTTCCGTCTTTAAGCCGTTTTGTTAATTCACCAAGATCATTTTCCAATATTTTGATTTGTGCATCCAGGAT
The DNA here is from genome assembly GCA_030522725.1 of Ichneumoninae sp. B BG-2022a. Classification (NCBI taxonomy): domain Eukaryota; kingdom Metazoa; phylum Arthropoda; class Insecta; order Hymenoptera; family Ichneumonidae; species Ichneumoninae sp. B BG-2022a. The sequence continues at coordinate 4,464 of JAPYZD010003053.1, forward strand.
CTCTAAACGCTTACTCAAACATTCAGATGTTTCCTGTAATGATGGCGCCGCCGGTGAAGTTTTGGCTTCACCAAAAAATCTAAACAAATCCTCATTTCATTCCAATAATCGTACCTTTTCTTCATTTATAAAAATATGTAAAAACAAATATCTGACTACTATGCAACAACGAAAAAAAGTTGCTCTGACTATAATTTCCATTCTAAGTATTGTGGCTCATATCTGATCTGCCGAACGTATTCCAAGTAATCCTCTGATTTATCAGTCATTTCTGCTAAGCCCTGTTCTATTGCACACTCTATGACCCGAGCAGAAATCACTGCAGAAGTTTCACGAACTTGACTTAAAGGGGGGTATAGAAGACCTTTCTTCAAATCGTCGTTGGACACAGAATTTGCGAGTGTTTTTGTCGCTGTGGTTATCATTTCATCAGTCACCATTTTAGCTCTACTGAGCCATGCGCCAAAACCTAATCCGGGAAAAGTATACAGATTATTTCCCTGTGCTGCCTTAAGTATAGTTTTGTCATCTCTCATTATACTCGGAAAGGGCGATCCTGCGGCGAAAATTGCACGGTCATCTGTTGCACGTAAAACTTCTTCAAATGTGCACTCAGCGTTTGCGGTAGGATTTGATAAAGCAAAAATTATGGGACGCTTATTAATGTGACCCATAAAAGTAAGAATGTCCTTTGTGAAAGCTCCTCTCTGACCTGATAATCCAATTAGTGCGCTCGGTTTGATTCGTTTAAGAATCTCCATAAGGTCTGTTAAGTTTTCTTTTATATCATCTCTTGCGTAAGGGATTTTGAAGTCTGACAAACCTCGCCGAGATTTAGTTATAAGACCCTTAGAATCAACCATATAGAAGACTTTGCGACAAACTTCAGGCGGTAAAGCAAAATGCTCCTCCAGAATACTATTTATTTGATCCGCCACTCCAATACCTGCTGCCCCTGCTCCTAGAAATACAACGCGGCAATTTTTAAACTCTGTGTTTGTAATTCGAAGCGCATTGAGAAATCCCGCCGCCACAACCGCTCCAGTACCTTGAATATCGTCATTAAAACATAACTGTTTTTCGCGATATTTCTTTAATAATGTAAAGCAATGATTATTGGAAAAATCTTCAAATTGAACGAGAGCTTTCGGCCACTTGTCCTTAACAGCTGTCATGAATTCATCCATTAGTTCATAAAATTCAACATCGTCAAGTCTCAAATGACGTTTGCCAAGATAAAACTCGTCTTTAAGAAGTGCAACATTATTAGTGCCCGTGTCAATCAAAACAGGTAATGTTGTAGTAGGATGAAATCCTCCGACACCGACATACAAAGAAAGCTTCCCGATAGGAATCCCCATGCCGTAAGCACCAAGATCTCCGAGTCCCAATATTCGAGATCCATCAGTCACAACTATGATGGCGACTTCATTCAGAGCATTCCGCTTCCAATTATCCAATATGCGACGAATATTTCCAAAATCAGATTTTGATATATACATTCCTTCTTGTTGTCGGAATTCTAAACCATACATCTGACATGCCTGACCAACTGTTGGTGTGTATATGAAAGGCATAATTTCCTCCAATCGTTCAACCAGAACCTGAACTCACAGCGACAATAATCATGACTCCAATGATGACTATGGTTCGAGTGATGGGTGGTCATGACTGGAGTGATGGCTATGAATAAATGTGGCTATGATTTTAATGATGGCTATAAGTGAGCGTACCGCATAGAATAATGTAGCATTACGTTCTCTTAAAGCATTAAGATAAATGTATTTTGATATAGGTACTTTAATGCTATCCAATTGAGCAATACATCTATTAATTTGTGTTTGTAGTGTTTCAACGGTAGCTGATTTAAAAAAAAAAAATTTAAAAAAACTTTACCTGGAAGTAATCCTTCAAGATGAAATATATTTCTTTCTTCAAGTGTAAATGCTGTGCCTTTGTTATAGTGAGGATTTGTTAATATTGAAGAAGCGTCATTATTTGAGCTACAGCCATTTTTACGTGATAATTCGAAATGACTAGGCCTATGCCAAGAAAGTCGTCTAATACGTGGTCTCTCAGTAGAAGTATCAAGCATTTCTGGCATGATGATATGTCAGAAATAATTATAATATTGACCTAATAAATGACATGCAGGTCCGAGTAATAAAGGATTTACATTTAAAAAAATTTTTTGATTAAAGTCCACATAATTCGATGAGTGGAATTTGATTATGTCAAACACAATTATAGAATACAAAAAGTGTTTGATTGATATCAAAAAATATGCGTAATAATAAATTATTTTTCCTTTACAAACCATTTTTACTTTATAATTATGGTAAGCTTAAAAAGTGTTAATCACGAATACTTAGTTGTTAAAAAACTGTATTTAAGACGGTTAGATTTTGGATTAGAAATAATTAATTTATTTGAATGTGCAAATTTCCAATTTTTTGAAAAAAAAAATTTAAATAAAAAAATTCTTATTTTAAAGTATCGTATTCTGCCATGTTCCAAATCAAAGATTAGATTTCTGATGCATGCGTATTGCTCCTTTAATTCTCAAATAATTAGTGTCAATATTAAAATATTGAAACCTGAATTTTATAAAGAAAAATCTCGGTGTATCAATAGAGAGATAATTAACTACATTTCAATTTTATCGCAATTTAAAAAATTTGAATCTCGAATAAATGCGCGTAATCAACAAAATTTACCCATACCACAACTTTTATGTTACTCATTAGACGAGGAGAATCCACAAAAATCTGTACTCATCACCGAATGGTTTCAGGGTGTCGATTTGGAAACTTTCTTAAAATCTGAACGTTCGTTACAAAGGACATCATTAGGGACGGATGAGGTCATATCGGATACACTGAGAAAATTATTATGGGCAATAATTATCATACGACAAATATCCATTATGCATTCGCTAGGATTTAGACATAATGATATCAAGCCCAGTAATATAATGTTGGCTTTGAGATCTGAGGCTCCTAAAAGAGCATTCAAATTGCTCAAAAAAGGTATAGTGCATGACAGCTTTTTGCATTATATCGATATAAAATTTATTGACCTTGGTTGCATGACTTCAATAAGTTGTCATCAATATCAAGGCGGTACACCAGCTTATTTATCGCCAGAACAAATTAAGCAACACCATTATCAACAACAACGAATTGCATTGAGATATGGAAGCATTGACGAGAGGTCAGACTACTGGGCCTTAGGCCTCACATTGATAGAACTGTTGACGGGTAAATCTATAGGTGCGATTCTCAGTGAAAATCATGAAGTGCTTAAATACAATGAAAATTGGAAGAATACTATCGAAGAATGGATTTCAAAGTTGTCTGACGAAATTTTTTGCCAGACGAGCTCTTTTTTGAGCACACAATCAGCAAAATGCGTGTTTGACTGTTTCATAAGGCGCAAGCCAGAAGATCGAAAAAATATAAAAATTGCTTTACATAGATGTTCAAAATATACTTCTATTGCAAGGGAGATGCTAGCAAATAACACCTACACTAACGATGAAAAATTGAAATTAGGACCGCCCTTAAACGCTACTTCATAAGTGGGCGTTTATGGCTTATAAAGTCGGCGTCTTGTTCTTCCTCGAGTTGTTGATACTCCTGCAATTGCGAGCGAACTTCCAACATAACTTCTTGGCGCAATGCCAACCGCATGCTTTTCCGCATGTAATATTGATATCCGTAGATTCCAGCAGCCAGGGCCGCCAGAGCACCGCTCAGCATCAAGACCATATGACCGGCTGATGCGACGCCGGTGTCAGCGGCGTCATAAGGGTTGTTTATGACGGAGAGGCTGATGAGCGTACATCAGAAAGAATAAGTACACCCAGAGCAAGTATAAAGTTCCAGTCAAGTCATCTGCCAACATCAAATATTCATCAGACGGCTCACCCTGTCAGCTTAGGGCACATCTCTGGTGGCTGCTCGAAAGCCGTACAAATTGCTTTCGAAACCAAGACAGGATCCAAAACTCCTTTGAATCTAAACACGCATATCAAAATGAAAGCCGCATTAAATATTTTCAGTGACTATCCTTAAATGCTTACTTGGCTCCATTAATTCTTAGAGCAAGATTGCTCCACGCTTTATCATTTTTTTCCTGCTCCAAAAGAGATAGTGAATCCTTATCTACGCAGGCTTTAATTTCATCGACTTTTATCCCTGGAATGGATTGCATCACCCTATATGAGCAGAGTTCGCCAAAACTGAAATGCTCTAGTATACTGCTGTGTGGGCATTCATCAGGCTGCTTTCTTACGTATTCCCACCATTCAGCTGAATACAAGCTATCTGGTATTGAATCGACTGGTGCGGCTGTGCGCTTGAATAGACAAAGTTGGCGCACATCCTCCTCGAGCACATCTCTACCTGTCGCAACAGAGCTAAATAGTGCGGGTGGATTCGAACAATAATTGTGATTATCCTTTCGACATAAATCCAGTATTTCCGGTGGACCGCCAGAAAGAGAAAAAATCACGTAGTGAGGAACAAACTTCAACAAACCCCGGAATGCAAAAGCATGATAAGCGAATTCCTTAAGAAATCTTTGTCCTTCTAGGGAGCCTGATTCGGTCCAAAAGTCAACAGTGACCATAGATTTCTGCGGTAAAGCCCATTGCAATTGAACAATCACATCTACTTGATTGGAAACAATCTCTTTCAATATGAATTCTCCATCTGAATGAGCCACCATCACTGACGGTATTTGTATTTTTGTGCCACGACCATCGTCAGCCATTATGACCGATATCATTTGTTTCCGCGTCCATTTGGACTCCTCCGAATCTATCAACAAGACTGCATCAGCCCCAAGATTTTCTGCAATCTCAACCTTTTTCACAAAAGTACAATTCCCTCTAAGCAATACGAATATGCGTCGTATGCTGCTATCTTCTTGCATTGATGTTTTTGCCCTGAGAGCTTTTCCGTAATCATCTACACAATAATTGCTTTTACTGACGTTGGCATACAAAAGACGACCAACAAATGATTCTCCGTAGGTAGGGGCTCCAAAAGTAGCCGTTGCAGCATTTAATAAATCAGTACCAACTTCTTTCTTGAATGAATTAATAAGACTTGGCGGTGATAGAATTTTAACTTGGGCGACTACTGATATTGCGAATATCAAAACAAAAAATGCATTCAATGAACTCATCATTGGAAGCGATGGCTCATAAAACGTCATGTTTCAATTTCCAATAGTCAGGCGCAGTTTTTGAACCTTCTTTATATGATACGGTATCATCGAAGGTTGCCGTTTTTAAAAAAAACTGATAAATCAATTTTTGAAATTTGTGAATTTAAATGTTCCGAAGCCAAATGAATTTGAAAAGAATCTGATGCTGTCGTAATAATAATAGCTTTCTTCTCTTTCTCCTCAATATTTCTCCAAGTATTTTTCTTCCTTCAAATTTGTCTTTCGTAATAGATTATTATATATACTTAGTAAAAATTTCTAATTATATTTCATCACTATGCTGATCATGCTTCATTTGTGTTAAGTTGTTAACGTGGAGACTTTTGCACCAGCTTCAATTGTGCACACATTATCGCCGGAGACTACACAGCTTTGTACGTATTCAAACGTTCGCAAAGCGTCGAACATCACAATGTTATTAGTATGCTATAATTTTGACATTCTGGCATGATTGCCCCTACTATTTTCAATATTGATATTTTTTTTTATTTTAGTAGTCGAATAATAATATTTCCATGAATTCGGCGATAGATATGAAGACTAGCTAGAATTATTTGTCGCCGCTGGAGTTGTAACATTTGAAGAGGCTCCGTTGAGCACGTGGCCTGATATGCGCATGAAGAGGTCACCGACGATGAAATTGTAGGGCATTTCTGTTGTCGGCGTCGCGAATTTTTGCTTTGAATTTGCGATTTTCATTTTTGATGCAATCAATTGGCATCGCCGGCGCTTTTAGAAGATGTCGTCCGTACCTTTACTTTCTCATCAAGAGCAGCGGCAGCACAATATTACACCGCCCCTATTGAATGCACCTTCAGTAATTGTGATGCGACAACCAACAACTCATGCACCTGTGAGTAGTCAACTTTTGTCTCAGCCGCCACAAAGTACTTCTGAAGAGGAAGATGAAGAGGAAGAAGAATCTTTGAGCTGTGAGGAAGATGAGTTTGAAGCTGACAGCGATGACGAAGAATCTTGTTCAACAGGCCCGATTTTATCATCTCAAGTTAAGGTTGAAACAACCCCGAAACTTAACCTTTCTTCTTCGTCTTCTCACTATAACATTCGTGCAACATTGTCATCAAATTCTAATTCATACGCAACCGCCTTTGAAGCAGGGAACACGTCCACGTCCTTATATCAGGAGCCAACAGTTCAGCTTTTAAAGACCCCAAGACCTCTGACAAATCATGGTGATCTCACAACAACACCAAAACCGTTGATGCCGGTAAATGAGTCCTCCTCCTCCTCCTCTGTATGGACAGAAATTCCCCGTAACAATAATAGATCATCGTCTTCCGTCGGTATGCCCTCCGGCTCGCTCAATATGCGGCCTAATATGGGCCCACCATCTGCTCCACCTGTATCTTCGATACACGTAAGACCGACGACAAAAGTCCCGCAACCACCCTTGGAACCATCCAGCCCGAAAAATACGAAAAAACGGAAACTAGCTCAGTCGGTTTGTGAGTCGCTTGTATCAACAACGAAGCTTCCTCCAACTACAAACCCCAAAATACCAGCAGTACCAAAACCACCGCCAAAGGTTAATCACTCATTGCCTCTTGCCATAGGAGCAAATCATCCGAGTCCTAATGCCGCCGACCCAGTACCATGGACACTACCACCAGGAACGATTTCTGATTTTCTGCGTCCTCTGGATTCGAGTGCTCAACCGACCTCCGACGACCTGGAAAGTTTAACGGGTGTTGTGACACAGCTCTACCAAAGAGCAATGAAGCGTGTTGCAACTGTTGCTGAGCTCTGTGCTGCTAATAAGGACAAAACAGAGCAAATGCATGATTGCAAAGCAGCTCAATTGCAGTTAGTACGCCTCGGCGAGATCTCAGAAAGAGAAATGCGTTTGGTTGTGATGCAACAACATGCCTTTCGTTTTCTGAAAAATATCAACTTATGTTTTCCCGCCTGGGGCTCTCATGAATCTTCATTTTTGTGGCATTCCTCAATAATACTCGGTGCAACAAATATCAAGCAAGTTAGCTCTTATGCGCTCCTATTTGAGGATTTAGAGGCAGACGTTACTATCCGACTTAAGGAGACACAGCAAAAGGCTGCAGAAGCTAATCAGAAATTACCATCAGAGAAAGGCAAAATTATATCGCAATCCGTTGCAAAATCAGAGGGAGACATCATTGATGTTATTTGTGTCTCTCCCACAGCAAATATTGCTAATGATCTATCTCCCGCCCTGCTGTCAGCACTTATATGTCAGACCAATCCTATGGTCATGACGCAATGTCTACTTCTACTTGATACTCACCGCCGGCAACACGATACGATTTTTCAGCCAATAGAAGACCTCCAACCGGTTCTGACAACTTATATCGGCGCTCAAAGTATACATGCGGTTCAGCAGCCCCCTTTAAGTTTTTTACTTGGTACTCTTACACGTTTCCGGACAGCGCCTGACTTGAGCTGCTCTGCGAGCCGAAGCAGCAAGCGGAAAAGTCTGCCTTCATCTTCTCAGCCAACAGCGTCGCATTCAACTGCAAAACCTAGGAGTAGAAAGACAACACCATCAAAGACACCAGAGACCGAAGAACAAATTGTTGTTGCACCAGTACCAAACGCTAAACCAAAGAGCGCTCAAGTACGTCATGACTAATTATCTCCAACTCCTTAGGTGCAACCCAAGCGTTCAGACAACAGCCATTCCACCATGATCTCCTCGACTGGTAAGAGTTGATTAGTATTTTTACTTGATACAGAGAATGCAGAACCCAACAAGCATGCAGTAGATTACAGTATTGAAGTTGGAGAAAATGTGAAACACGGCATGCCACTCAAAGTAAGTCATATTGGAAACATTTATTTCGACGTGAATCAATTTGTTGTACAGGAAACCATTGATGAAACGACAGATCAAAGTGAGGACAATCATAGTGGTACTGAAAGTTCTCCTACTTCTTCAAATAAACCAATCGAAGGTTAGTGGTAATTATCGAATCATTCTGATTATTACCTGTATGTAGGTGCTTGATACAAATGAAATTATTTTTTGGTTTTTACAGGTCAACAGCGACAAACAGAATCAAATCAAGTTCAGCCACAATTTTCACCATTAGTGCCCGTGCATACTCTTGCGGAGAAATTGACGCCTAAATACCCAAAATCAATTGGTATAGATACTGAAAATCTCGGAAGTTCTGCGGGAGAAACAACTTCATCAACACCACCAGATGCATTTGAATTACCACGTGATCCTGAAGAATTCAAATCTCACGTGAAAGGAGTTTATTACGATGACACCTCTAACAGGTTAGTCTATATAGAAAATAATAAGATGATTAAAACAGGTGGTGCGCATCATGGCATGAACGAAAAACGGGAAAAAAGCGATCACGTTATTTTGCCGTAAAAAAGTTTGGCTTTCTAACAGCAAAATCGCATGCTATGGATGCAAGATTAGAAGCAGAAGAAAGTGGTGAATGTGCACCGACGAATATAAATTAATTATTATTATCATTAAATACGTGTCTTTAATGTATTACATGTAAAATGTTAATTACGCGATTCTTTGTCAACGTTAAAATAATATCAATTATTAAAATTGAAAAAAAAAAAAATGTTAAATTTGTGATGGTATTATTTTAAATTCTTCAATATTTAAAAGTTTCTTATAAATCTAAATAAAAAATATTTATTTTATTTTAATTACCATATCCGCATTCCATCTTAATCTTGGATTTATATTTAAACAACCATTGATTATTTTTTTAAGATTATTAGGAAATCTATTTGGAATTATTGGAGGCTAAAAAAAACAATAAAATTATTTTAATGTTTATAAAAATATTTTTAAAAAATTTTTTTAAATATTTTTAATAATTCATATTTTAATAATTATATTAATAATTATATTATTAATATCATTAAAAAAAATTTATATTAATTATATTTTGTTTAAATTAAATAATAATTTAATGGATAAATTTACCTGTTTTTGTACCAAAAGTCTTTTAACTATTTGTTGAATACCTTTACAATCATGATATGGAATAGGTCCTAATAAAAAAATTTTATTTAAAATATTTTACCACCAAATATTTCTATAAGGATACAACCTAGACTCCATATATCAACTTTTTCTGAAACTTTACCTAAAAAAAGATAAAATATTGTTAAACGGTAAACTTAAAAATCTATTTTTAAATATTATTTTACCCGACGTTTTATAACATTCAGGTGCCATGTATCTTGGTGAACCACCATTAGCTCCAATTTTTAATGAAATATGTGTTTTATATAAATCCATAGAAGTTGTTAATCCAAAATCACATATTTTTGCATTAAAATTATCATCTAACTTTTTTTTTTTTTTTTTTTTTTTTTTTTTTTTAATTGATGCAAATAACGAACACCATCTGTAATTTGTAGGGCTATATTGATTCTAATATTCCAGTTTTCTGGTAATATATAATTATTATGTAAACAATTATATAATGAACCTTTTGAACATAATTCAGTAATTATAAAAAATTGATTGTTTTTTAAACAGACACCAATTAATTCAATTATTGAATTATGTTTTAAATAATAAATAGCTTCAATTTCTGATATTATATCATCGAACTAATTTTTTTTAAAATTTTTTAAAACCTTACTTGATTAATTTTAAAATCAAAATTTAATTTTTTTATTGCAATTTTTTGATTATTTTTAATTAATGATCCAATATATACATTGCCAAAACCACCTTTACCTAACAATGTATCACCAAATAGTATTTCTTTATAATTAAATATTGGTATATTTAAATATTTAAATTTTTCATTTATTAATTTATTTAAATTCTCATTATTATTTTTTATTTCATTTTTTTTATTATTAAATTTTAAGGTTTCAACTGTTAATGCTGTATTACGATGAATTAAATTTTTTGATGGATTATTTATAATTTTAATATTTGATTGTCGTATTAAATCTGGGACATTAAATATTTCGATTTGATTTTTTCTTAAAAATTCTTTTTTTTTTAAAAATTCATTTTTTTTAAAAGGATTAAAACGAGGTAGTTGTACTTCAGTTTTTTCCTTAATAGTTGTTGATGATGTTTTTGTCGATAATATTTTTGTTGATAATATTTTATTTATAAAAAATAATATTATTTCTGTAACAGAATTCCAATGAGAATCATGTATTAAAAATTTATCTGCTAAATGATAACGAACACGTGATATGTAAAAATCGGCAGAATAATCATTATTTTTTTTTTTTTGCAGCATCTAAAAAAAAAATTAAAATCAATAAATATATTTACTTGTTTAATGTCTTGAAATAAATTTTCAAAAGCTTCTGAATTATTTCTAATTTCATCAAATATTAACTTGACTTCTGAATCATTTTCATCCTCATGTTCTTTTATTGTACATAGTAAAAGATAAAGTAAACAACACGAAATAAGATTTTGTGGACAATTACATCTCGTTACTGTTGTAAATGTCCATATATATTTTAAACGATCATAAGCATTTTTCAAAATTGGTTTTGCTTTTATTTTTAAACCTCTAAGTAAATAAAAATATCCCTAATTAAAAAAATTTAAATCAAAATATAATTAACCTTATACAATTTAGGGAGAGGATTTGTATCATCAAGTCGTGAAGCTACATTACATAATCTTAAAGGTTCATCTATCAAATCTATAGATAATCGTCTTGCTGTAATCCATGCATATGTTGTAAGAACTGGGACTGAGAGAGGATCCAATGTATAACATTTCTTTATATATGTTAAAGCTTCATCTAAATTGTTTAATCGTTCAGCAATTTGTGCACCAAGTAGATAGGTTTCTAAACTAGAATAATAAAATCAGAATATTAATTTTTAAAAAATATAAACCACTTAAAAAAAAAAAAAATAAATTAAAAAATAAATTAAAAAAAAAATAAAAAAATTTCTTACATATCATTAGAATCAAGTTGAGAAGTTTGATTTATAATTTCTTTTATAATATTAATTGCTAATTTAAAATTGAAAGTTAAAAATTCTAATCGACTTTGAATTAATTTGAATCTAACATCACCGATTTTTGATGGAATTATCTGAACTTAGATTTATAAATTAATTTGAATAACATACATATTTTAATATAATTCTAGACTCATTGAAATTTCCTTCATATAAATAAATTTCTACTAAAATAACTGCTGCCCATGATTGAAAATTTTCAATTTGAGAATTTTTATAATCTCGAATATAATATTCAATTATGTGTTTCATATAAAATTTTGCTCTTATAAAATCTTTCATATTTTTAAAATATAAAAGACCAAGTTGATAAAAACCTTTAATAAATGTAGGATTTAATTTAACAGCTTTTTCCCAAAGTTTAATTGCTTCATTTAAATCTGGTGTTGTTTTTAATAAATATGTTGTTGCTAATAAATCTAAATAATTACAATCTGAATTTATTGAAGAATCCTTTATACGACTTAATGTTTCAAAAGCATTATTATATTTTTTACTAAAAATAATAAATTAAAAAAACAATAAATTAATAAATAATAAATTAATAAATAATAAATTAAAAAATAATTAATTAATAATAAATTAATAAATAATAAATTAAAAAATTAAATAATTAAAAAATAATAAATTAATAAATCAATAAATAATAAATTAATAAATTAATAAATAATAAATTAATAATTAAAAAAATAAATAATAAATTAATAGATTAAAAAATAATAAATTAAAATTAAATAATTAAAAAACAATAAATTAATAAATAATAAATTAATAAATAATAAATTAAAAAATAATAAATTAATAAATAATAAATTAATAAATTAAAAAATAATAAATTAAAAAATTAAATAATTAAAAAATAATAAATCAATAAATAATAAATTAATAAATTAATAAATAATAAATTAATAATTAAAAAAATAAA
>JAPYZD010003054.1:0-14052 GCA_030522725.1 Ichneumoninae sp. B BG-2022a
TGTTGCCTAATCTGGGAATTAGCGACTTCCATAATCTAAATCGCCCATCTATTTAATTGAAAGAAACGCTTACTTAAATGTTTTCTTTTAAATATCGTGGATAGTCGATATTTAAAGAAATAGTTTTTGCACATACAGCTGTAGGTAAATAAAATTATTTAGTTAAATCAAGTAAGTTGGATCTAATATCAAGTAACTCTCATAAGTGTATACAAATAAAAATTTGTTTCGAACAACTAAAAAAATTTTTAATTTGAATAAACAAAACATTGCATTGATTTATTTAAATCTAATAAACCATTTCTCTGGGTGTATTTTCATTTATTTTTTCAACTCTTTATATATTATTTTTTTGCGGTGAAGTGCGAGCGAGCCGCAACGACTTCTCGAATTGAAATTGAGTGAAATAATGAAACTATTACAATTTACCGGTAAATTAAACTTAAAATACAATAGCTACGTATCGTATAGGAAATGAATTGTAATCCCTGAAGCCGGTTAACAAAAGTATCGGTTCGATAAAGCCTGCGGAAGGCCCGATTGCGATCTCGATGCGAATACCGTCGGATCGCTGGCCGTTCAGTGATTTCGATCGTGCCAGCCCGATCGAAGATGAAGTTTCGTCGAACACTCTCGCTCGATCGGCCATCTGCCTCGGCGGCGTGCTGGGCCGCCGGGTATACACTTCCTGTGCACGCGAGCAACCCTTCTAGCCCGTTGCTTTATTCCAGTCGAGCTTCACGGACCAGCGGTTAGCCACAATACCAAATAAAACGGGCCAACCGGACGAAAGAAACACAATAACCGCGAGTTTGATTGCTTCTTCTAACTGAGCTAAGAAAAAAAAAATAATCGGTAACATCAATCGGCATCGGCATCGAGTGTTTTACGTTTGGCTTATCCTCGAAATCAAATCGATGATCGTTCGGCGAATGATTTTCATCCGGTTTCAGTCCAACCAAATCGATATTGCTTGCAATTGCTCATAGACCGGAAGTGGACGCTCCGGACGATTTTTACAGTGGAAACAAAATGAATTTTATTTTATTTTTATAGGCAAAAAATGAAGTTCGCCAAAAACGAAAAAAAAAGCAATCGTTTCCGGAACGATCGAAGTTCCGCATGAACATCTTCCACGACTGGATGGGCCAAGCGCCGGATGAATGGCCTGGCCAACCGGACGAAAGAAACACAATAACCGCGAGTTTGATTGCTTCTTCTCGTTGAGCCGAGAAAAAATTAATCGGTAACATCAATCGGCATCGCCATCGACTGTTTTGCGTCCAGTTTATCCTCACTGAGAAAAAAAATCAACTGAGTCAACAAAATGAGCGCTTACGGGTGGCGAAATAAATTTTTGGTTGATCGAACGAAATAATTGTCGTAGTAAGTAAAGAAACATTTTATTCGACGGCCTATTACTTCGATCAACGAGGTATTCCTTTCGATCAACCAAACATTTCTTTCGCCACCCGTAAGCGCACATTTTGTTGATCCGATTGTTTTTTTTTCTCTATGCTCGAAATCGAATCGAACGAAAAAAGATTTTCATCCGGTTTTTGTGAAACTAAATCAGGTTGCTTGAAAATTGTCATCAACACGCAGTGAACTCTTCAGACGATTTTTACAGTGGAAAAGAAAATTTATTTTATTTTATTTCTGAAAAAAAAAAATGACGTTCGCCAAAAGAGGGGAAAAAAGAAATGGTTTTCGGCGCGATTTTGTTTGCTTCTGCCGGTTGAGGTAAAGCAAAAAATCGGTAACATCAATCGGCATCGACTGTTTTGCGTTTGGCTTATCCTCAACATCGAATCGATGATCGGAGCACGATTTACATCCGGTTTTTTACAACTAAATCAGTCTAGCTTGAAAATTCTCATAACCGGAAGTGGACTTTTTAATGATTCTTACGGTGGGACCGAAATGAATTCTATTTAATAAAATTGTTTAGAACAAAAAAAAATGAAATTCGCCAAAAGAGGAAAAAAGAAATCGTTTCCGGCGCGACCGAAGTTCCGCATGAACAACTGACTCACTCGCGGCTTGATGAGCCAAGCGGCCGGATGAATGGGGCGATGACAGTACCGGTCATTTATTTCGATCCATACTGTGGCATGAATTTTTTAAAATTCTTTTTAGTCAGAACTTGTATGGTCCGCGTTACCGGTAAGGAAACGAGAGCAGTGACCAAGCACTACTGTCTCCTCGTGTCGAGTTTCCCGAGTGTCATCTGCGTCTCGTACATTCCTCGGTCATCCTCGCGACAGATTGGGGGATAAATTCGATACGTCTATATCGAGTTTCCGGTCCCGTCGCATAGAGGGTTGACGTCGTCCGTGGTAGGGGGAAGGAGAGACGGTGGAGCATGAGAGGGGTAAGATGGAACTCCGGGTAAAAAAGGGCAATTTTTACAATTTTTTCACAGCTCATCTTGTCGTATCTTCATCGATACGAAAATTATGATTTTACCCCAAAAACTCGTTTTGTAACGTAAATTATGTACTCTCAGCCCCGAACCGATTTTTTTCCGCCCGACGGATTAGCGTGTGAGAGCGGGCGGGCCGAATTACGAGAGATAGCGCTGTAGACGATATTTGCTTGCCGAAGTAATGACACTTTCTCAAAATCATTTTATCGGGCACAATATCAGTTTTAAAGGAATAACATTTTTTTTAATTGTTCAAAATTTTTTTCTCATAAAAAAATATATATACATAAATTAAAAAATATATTTTTTTATAGTCAAAAAAATGAATGTTTTTTAAGGCTGTGACCGATGAAAAAATATTTACTTTACTGTGCTGCGGTTATGGAATGGTCAATTTTGGGTATTTCTCTTCTTCCGATTTTTTTTCAGAGACTTCTTTACGTTTAGACGCTGGTCAGGGCCCGCTTCTAAAAATTTGTTTATTTATTGTGTATTAGATTACCTCTTCTCATTGTTATCCTACTTAATCAGTTCAATCTCAAAAAAAAAAAAGAATCGGAAGAAGGGAAATACCCAAAGTTGACCGTTTAAGGGAATACGTCACAGATCGCCGTTTCTTAATGGTGGGGAGTGGTAGGGGGCATGTTGCTAGCAATGGTTACGGCCTAGATATTTATTCACATACAGATTCGAAGCTCCTTCAATTCGTAATATCTTCGAAAATCTATGGCCACAGCTCGATTTAATTTTTTTAATGCGCCCCTATTAATGTTGTAATGTTATTTTAGAACACAAAATCCAATACAGTAGTCGAGAAATATATATATATTTTTAAAAAGAATGTTGCCTTTCACGCAGCACTAATTAACAATTTTAAGCTCATCTACCTCGGAAGCTATCCGGGGAAAAAATTATTTGAAATTATTTTTAAAAACCTTATTCATTGCTTTATAACACTTGTGATTTTTAGTTCCAAATGTAAAAACTCGTTGTGTGACGTATTTCCTTAACAGCCGCAGCACAGCAAAGCAAATAAAAACATTTATAATTATTAAAGAAATTTGTACCCTCGCCCCCAAACCGATTTTTTTTCCGCCCGATGGATTAGCGTGTGAGAGCGGGCGGGCCGAATTACCTGCGTCAGTAGGAAACGAATGGCGTTAAAATAGTTTGATTAATGCACCCGAAGGGATTCCCGATTCCCGTGGCACCGAACGAGGAAAAACGTTGAGTAAGTTTCCCATCGAAGCACGGAAGCGTGGAGAACCGGAAGTGTTCCAATCATCGAGTTATGCGAGCGCGAGGGTGAATTTTATTTACAATACAGTACAGTTACAACCCTCCGCTAGTCCTAGAGGCTAGGTTTCATTCAAATTTCTATAAATCTCGCCGAGAAAACGAAAGGTGCATGCACGAACCGGACCGGATCCGAATAAGTTTCACGCATTATACACACAGGCTGCTCCCAACCGCGTGGAGTACCGCTCGATCGCGAAGCTGAAATAACGGAGGCTCGGGGGAATTTATACATTATTTATGTGCTTCTCGGTATCTGCAATGTCGTACGCATACGGTTCGCGTGAGCCTCTCCTGAGTCAATTAACGGGGAGGCAGAACGTGAGGTAAAACGGAGCATTTTCCCAATTTTTTTGAGCGACTTAAACAAGCAATAAAAACTCTTGTCCAAAATCGGACGACACTGGTCCGTTTTGCCCCGCAAAAACCGCATTTATTTTTTATCGCATAAATAAACTGGCCAAGACACGCGCACTGCAATTCAGACTATATTGCCAGTTTAAATTTTTGCCGTACGAAAATACTTGCGCTATCAGTGACGGTTGGCAAAAAGTGTCGAATCTGCGCAGCTAAGCACTTGAAGGTATTTTCGGTTCCAGAATCTCGAGTCTAAAATCTCGGTTCTAGAGGACAAAACGGACCATTATTACACATTTTTTTGAGGGACATGAAAAAGGAAAAAAAAATCTTGTCAAAAATCAGAAGACACTGGTCCGTTTTACCCCACGGAACTCTCATCTATTTTTTTATCGCATGAATAGATGAAAAGATTGGTTAGGACACGCTCATTGCAATTCGAACTATATTGCCAGTCTATCGTGCGAAAGTACTTTCGCAATCAGTGACGGTTGGCAAAAAGTGTGAAGTTTGCGCAGGTGAGCCGCTCACTTGAAGGTACTTCCGGTTCTACGATCGTAAAAGTGCAGGTGCGCCATCTTCGTCGAGCGGTTACGATGCGCGACGTTACACCTCGGAAACAGTTCCACCAGACGCCCTTTTGTTCTTCCCATGGATCGAACTTCCCGACCAAAATTAAACCTTCACGTACCGATGTCTCGCTCAGCGAGAACCTAGAATTTGCTAAGACGCAACCTTCGGCCAATTCGAGGACCAAGTTAACGTGCTAAAAAAAATCTGAAAAAAATCACAGAAGCACCTTGAAGTTTTGTTTTTTTTGATAACGCAGAAGAGAGTTTATTACGAACATCCGAATCATTCTGTGCTTAAAAAATGGCATCGTCGTTTGCACTGAAAAAAAATTACATAGTAAAAGCTACAATACTGACTTTTTAAGGCGTAGAAGTTAGCAACGTTGCTCCAACAAAATTATTGACAGCTGTTAGATTTCGCAAAAAGTTACTTCCTTACCGAGCCGAAAATACAATATAATGTAATGTAATAATATTAATATTTATAATAATTATAATTATACATATATAATAACGCGATATAGTAGAAAACATTTTTTTATATCGTTTCGCCGGAAAATAAACTATTTGAGAGAAGTGACAGCTGTCAAAGATACCATTGGAACAACGTTGCTAACTTCCATGCTGTGACTTTTTACCATAAAAACAGTTCCCAAGGAAAACGTCTACATTTTATAGTTACGTCGATGACAAAAAGTAACGTTTGCAACGATAATTATAATTTAAGCAATTGAATATATAGGGTAAAAGTGGTGAATATGGCCTCGATTAACCTCGATTAACACATAAATCAATGATATATGGACCGGGCCATATACCCCACTTTTACACTACTATGAGAAACTATCTATATAGACGTTCCCCCTGGGAACTATTGGTATAGTAGGGAATGCTATCCTTTTTCTCAGTGTGCGATTGGCAAAAAGTCCCCAATACCTGAAGGCTTAAATGTACCATGCCTATTCAAATATTTTGTTGAAAATCTCCTAAAGACACACAAGTAGTCGTACGACACGAGGCCCGGTCGTATGTCGTGTTTCCAAAGCGAAGTCGCCAAAGTGCCTTCGTGTACGGACACAGACGGATCGGTTTGAATTTCGTCAACGCTCTTTATAGCGGGCGGATCCGTTACGCGAGTAAACGAGATCGCCGAGAGGCCGAAAGCTGCGCGAGGGCCATATGGCTCGCGTGCCCCCAGCATGGAACTAATGGGTCACTGTTACCGTCGTTTTCGATCGGCAAAGACCCTCAAGTACACTCGCGTCGAAGAAGATACCTTTCCGTTCGGCCTGGAACGGAAAGGACCCCCCCTTTTTCTCGGGCTCATTCGTTCGGTCGTACCTTCGATACTAGAGTAGACTCCGATGAGTAATCGCTATTGTTTGGGAATCTAACCGATTGGGTGGCTCGTACATGAAATAGTCGTGAATGCGCGCGCAGCCTGGCCACCCCCAGCGTGGGAACTAATGGCCCGTGACGAGCCGTTACACTCCTTCGAGGAGAATAATGTTGGCCAAAAATTATCTACCCAATTTCTAGTGTCGAACATCCGAAACGCTTCATCGCCAAAAAAAAATATAATAAAAAAATGATATACTGGTCGGAATGGATTTTCTGTAGGGAGAGAACGGGGCACGATGGAGTATTATTTTTCTATATCATATTATTCTTTATTAGACATGTATTTTTATATTATTTCAACCGCAATCAAACGTTATTTCCCGAGGTGTGCACTGTAAAAAAATATTGTATGAAATTTAACGTACAATCCAAGATTGTATGAAAAGTAGCAATATTGGAGCAATAGTTGCAACATGTACGGCATATGTCGCAATTATTGCGCCAACTGCTACTTTTTCGTGGCGCTTGTCAAGTACTGGAAGTTTTTATGCATAAACCGGTACATTAAATTCCATGTACCATTGTAACGAAAAATTAATGTACAGTATATTAAACACTTTAGAAACAGTTTACTTTTATTAATTCACCTTAATTTTACTACACTGTAAAAAATTGTATGAAATTTACAGGACGTTTAATATCCAAAGTTATATGAAATATACAACCCCGGTATATGAAATTATAATTCATATACATTGTGTTTGAATTTTTATAATTTAATCTGAAATGCAATACGTATCAATGAAATGTCACATATTGTATATGCATAAAACTTCATATACATTTATAAATTTTAAAACAGACATGTTTTACAGTGTATAAATTTGTTGTGATATCACGGTAAAAGTACATTAACTTTTGATGACAAATGTGCGTTAAATTGAATGTATAAATTTTCGTGTAAAAAAACTTCACTTCAGTACATTCAATTTCCATTTTTTTAAACAGTGTACGTAACCGTAGAAATGGGTTAGGATTTAGTGATGAAATTCTGGCAGGCTCGACATTCGCGTACGAGTTGAATAAGTACGCCAGTAAGCTTCGTGTGTCCAGGGATTTCGCCACTGTGTCCTGTCGCACTTCAGTCGCACTTTATTCCCAGTGGTACTCGGTGATTGAAGTAGAAAAGCGGTGCCACCTGGAAATTTAATAAGTAAGCCACTGACAAGCTATCCCACCATGGTAACTCGTCAACGATCGGTCGTCCACACATGGTAACCGCAGGTTCGCATGGACCGTAACCAGTATGGTAAGACCAGATCACTACCTTAACGACGCCTTTTCACATCACCGAGAGGTAGCGCTGTAAACGATATTTGCTTGCCGAAGTAACGACACTTTCTCAAAATCATTTTATCGGGCACAAGATCAGTTTCAGAGTAACATTTTTTAATTGATCAACATTTTTTTCTCATGAAAAAAATAGATACATACATTTAAAAAATAATTTTTTTAATTGTTACAATATTGTATGTTTCTTAAGGCTGTGACCGATGAGAAAATATTTGCATTGCTGTGCTGCGGTTGTGGAACGGTCAATTTTGGGTATTTCTCTTCTTCGGGTTTTTTTTTTTTTTTTTTTTTGAGAGACTCCTTTACGGGTCGACCCTGGTCACTGCCCGCTTCAGAAATTTGTTTATTTATTGTGCATTAGATTACCTCTTCTTATTTTTATCCTCCTTATTCTGTTTAATCACAAAAAGAAATATCGAACGAAGGGAAATACCCAAAATTGACCGTTCAACAGCCGCAGCACAGCAAAGCGAATAAAAACATTAATAATTATTATTATTAAAGAAATGTTATAATTTTTAAAAAATTAATAAAAGTTTTATTTTGTAGTTTCCAATGATCCATTCTATTATTTGGCTATAGAGTACATAGCCAAACGAGAACCGGTGACCTGCGACGACCTTGCGGGCTGTGCCTCCGACAGTTCGCACAGTTTACAGCCTTAATCTACGCGAGCACGTGAAGAACATCGTCGGATCTCTCGCGACGCGTTGCAGGACTTTCGACACGATGTTCTACCTCGGCATGTCGAAAGTTTTGCCTCGCGATGTCTACGGCAAGTCAGTGCAGTATGTACGTTGTACCGGTACGTACATCGCACCGAACCAGCAAACAACGGGTGAAAGTAAGCTCGATCCGGCCGAGTGAGAATTGAGCGGAAAACCCGCGGGGATTGTTGCAACCGCCTCAACCGATGGCCCCAAACTCGATCGTGTAGCGGACTGTCGGAACAAAACTCGTGGAAACAGCGGCAGCGGCGCGCAGTTTCAGCGAGCCGTAAAACCCCGCTCTCGCTGAGAGCGCCGCGGCTCCTCGCCGCCTAAACACGCCGGGATTACCCGACGGTGTTACGCATCGGAGAACGTCGACGGAGACTCGCAGGCACACTTTTATACTGCAGGGACAGTGGCGTTAAGAAATATCGACGCAACACCGAAAACCCCATGAGCCGCTCTCTCGATCCATCGTACTTTGCTCCCCATTTTTAATTCGAATCGATAATCGATAGCACTGTTCCGCTCGAGGAAGCGGTGGAAACGACGATGATTAATCCATCGTCCCCGAATGCAACGCGAACAGTGGTGCGTCATAAGAAAACTTCGTCGACCATAATTTCATCGTAACATTTTTCTCTATTCATATAATACAATTTTTTTTATAAGAGTATCGAGCAGTTAATAAAATTCTTTATTTTTTTTATCAGGAAAGAGGTTTTGGGTTTAAAGGGTTACTGCAGCTTTCATAGTCCTGTAAATATTACGACACCCCCCCCCCCTCTCTGCGAATATCAAGACGTACGATATTCGGATAAAATCGAATGAGTCGCCTCCGACACGTAACGACATAAATGCGTATATATCGCAGTTTGCCTATAGTAGAGCGGAGGCTAATGCGGGGAAGTGCGCGGAAGCCCCCGGCTACGGTAATAACACGCCGAGTTATTACACGCATGTATATATATATATAGCTGTGCGAACTATGGCCGGTTCATTATCCCTGCATGCACACTCCCGGACAGAGAGAGCGAGCAAGAACTCCCGTTTACACGAGTGCGCAAGCGTAAACAGGGAGACAACAAAATTGTTATCAATTGCGACAACAATTGTCTCTCGTCGGCGACAACGCAAGAGCGATAGTCAGTCCACGCTCCTCGTGTATCTCCGAGCTCGAGCGCTGACGAATGGAAGAATCAACGCCAGAATCTCGTGGCAAAACATCGACTTCGCCAATCGATATACGTTTAATGTTTGCAATTAACCGTATACGTATCACAATAGAATCGAACGAGGTAGTCGCACGGCCGTTTGTACGTTCGAAAAATAATTATCTCAAGGACCGGTAAAACCAGCGTAGTATATACGCGAATATATCGAATGGGTTTCGAGCAAGTCACTCGCACGTCGAGCGTGACACGCTTAGCCAAGGCTGCACGATCGCGAGCCGGAGATTCGATAAATTTCTTTCCACACATATATGTAATCTATACACGCGCGTTTCGATGCTTCGTAGTCCCGAGTAAAAACAATTTTATCGTGGAGAGCATCAAATTCATGGGGGAGCATATTTTATCCTAGGGAATACGATACGCCTCTCATGTACGCGGATAATAACAATGATGTTTCGCCTGGGTGACCTCTGAACGACTACTGAACATGGAAGAACCGAACCGAAGGTTATTTGCGGTCCGACGAAACTAAGCGATTTTACCCTTCACGTTGAAACGGAAACGGCTCGGCGAAGTTGCTTTATTTTTTTTATTATGATAACCCAATAGGATGGACCGGTCGTTGGTGGCGTGCTGGTCGATTTCGTAATACTACCAATACTCCGACACGTCCCAGTCGTCGGAGCTCCTATGCAGATTTGATTTATTCTGAATTTAAGTATTAGAAATCCAATTTGACACTTGTAATCGTATCTACAACATTATTTGATGCACAGAAAAAAATTGTTCAAGGTGAAGCCTTCCTGCATCGTTGCATTTTGTTAAAAGACAGACGATATAGTGTCAGGAAATTAGTACAGGCATTGCTACGTATGCGGGTTAATAATCAGACAATTCGAAGAAGTTAAGGTTAGCCAGCTCTCTACGTAGCTTATCTTCAGCATTATTTCGCGTAAATATAATTGTTTCATTAATTCAATTAATACATCGCAAAGACATTCTTTTAGTTAATATGAACTAGATTGTCCGAAACATTGAGTCATACAGTGCCCAAATATAGGGACGCGCCAAAAAACCACGTCCATAGACTGGTACATAGACTGGTCTCGTTGTTTTCGTCCGTAACTAGTCTAAGCTTAAGACACTAGGCTAAGGGACTAGCCTAGTGTCTTAAGCTTAGACTAGACCTTTGATAAAAAACCAGTTGATTTTCAATGTTTTTCAACACAGGTATTTAAATGACAAGGTCGTGTTAATCCAATGTGTTATTTTATACCATGAAGTTCGTCTTTTTCTATCGTTGAAACGAAAAACACGGCCTAATCGTTTGTTATTAACAAATAAACGAACATTCTTTTAAATCATCCGGTCACTAAATAGAAAATTATAATCAAAGATCTGTCCAAATTTCAACTCAATCGGACGAACAGATTTTGGGATACGCTGTCCGTTGTTAATTGTTAATTGTCAATAAGTCCGTTGTTTATTCATATGAAAAAAAAACTCCAACTTCCTAACACTTTGTACTAACTGCGTGTAAAAACCCAACCTTATTCTTCTAATACCTGCCTTAAAAAATGTTGAAAATCGACCAGTTTTTTTGGACCAAATCCATATGCTAGTTGCTTAACGACTTTCCCCGCGACAATACTCGAGTTTGAAGCTCGAGGCACTGCGTCGAAATTAATTCTAGAAACTTTATTGTGTACCTACCCGTATTACGGCTGTGCCCCCGTTTCACCCCTTACCGACATGGCGTCGGTAGGTCCCATTTTGGCAATTCCAAAGCAGACATAATACTCAGCGCTACGCGCAACCTATTGTGCTAGCTGGAGTCCATAATACGGGTCGAAAGGTGTACGGTCGAAGATCCACCGGCAATACCGTAAGTAACGTATCGTCGCTCAGGTTTCCTCATTTGAATCGTAAAAGTGACCGAGAACCGCTGCCCTTTAATGGCGAATGACGTCGCCTCGGTTTCCATGGAGACGACAGTGACGTATCACCGTGCTAACCATGATGAACTAGGTTAAAAAAAATTGTTCGTACGACGTTCGATTATACTGCGAACCAACGAACTCTTGGCACATTTACATATCTACCGGCTACCGGCGAATTCCGGGTAAAGCTTTATCATCTGTTCCGGTACAGTTTTGTTTTATTCCGGTGGAAATATATTTTTTCTTCCGGTAGAGTTTTTTGTTGTTGTTGTTGTTGTTGTGCTGCGGGAGATTTCTGGGTGGAGTTTGAAAACAAACCGGAAATCTACACATACCACAAGTCTGCAAAACACTCTTATAATAATTTCGGACACTTCTCGGCGCACGATGTCCATATCGCAGCATCTGTCGAACAGTCACGATCGTAACTGGGCGCGTTGAAAAGCTTGTGTCCGAACTATATCATGAACGTGTCTTCGAAATTTGAATCATCGATTCAAACATTCCACTTCAAATTGGAGTATAAGTACCTAGTAGCGTGTCGCTTAAAAATTATCATTTTTTAAGGCAAAAAACTGTGCCCAGTGCGTTTTGAGATCGCAGTCCGCCGAGGATAAAGAAAATTGTCTTTCCCTGGGGAATCGGCAGGCGCAGGTAAAGACGATTTTCTTTTCCTGGACGTTCTGCGGTTTCAAAACGGCGTTCAGTACAGTTTTTGTTAATAACTGGGTGCGAGGCTGGTGGGGGGAGGGGGAGGGGGTATGCCACATCACCTTAAGTACTTGGCGTTGAAACGCTACCGCGTCTCTTGATACGGCAAAGCTAGAATACTGTACAGGTGTTCGGGTATAGTCGTTAATTGACTTTTAGCTGCGAACACATAACAACGTAATTAAAAAAAAAATCACGGTAGGTATATACTGTTGACAGCTGATTCGTAGCGAAACGCAGAATCCCTGGGAAATCGTGCCATTGAGCCACTCTGAATTTAACTGCGATACACGCTGAAGAGGCTATTAATGGCGGCATATCTCGCTGAAATTTCGATATGCAGAAGCATATTTTTCCGGAAAATTCCTTATGTGTATGAATTCGCATCGAATCGTAACAAAACCTGAAAAAATACTCAGGTCATGATTCAAAGAAACTGCTTGACAAATTTTGTCAAAAGATTTTTTTGTCTGTTCGTAGAATACTGGATACCAAGCAAGCGTGCAAAGTCACGTGATCCCCGTGAAACGCACAAGTCGGGAGTTAAGGAAAACGAAGCTCTTCCTCGATTTTTTCCAATAATTTTGTCGCTTAAATTAGCAGAAATGTAACATATGCAATTTTATACGATAAACGTCCAAACAATACGACTGCTCGTTAACCCTCGCGATTAATTCTCGCATAACAGCGGTTTTGCGGAAATACAGAGTCGCCTCGAGTAGAACGTTTCAAAGTTTTTCCGTCATGCCGAGTCGGCGCTGCGCGTCGCGCCGGCGCGCATCGCTGTGTGCACGTGTACGCGGCGAGTGTTACGGCCCTGAACGGAAAGTGAGCGTAAACAGACGATGGTCGCCGAGTTCGTCCGAACGACGGCGGAGTGGTCGCCAGGGCCAGTAGGTTCCGAGTGATTCCTCGTTCGTGGACGTGCGTGGTGCGAGGAGCCAGCAGCAGCCGAGACATGAGAGCTTGACCGAATCTGTTCGGGGGGTAAATAACGCGTTTACCCTGCGGGAAAGGGGGCTGTAAATAAGTCGTGTGAAACTCGGCGGGGAGAGACGGACAGAGGGAGATAGAGAGAGTGGAATCGTCGAAACATAGTGGGTGTCTAAAAAAAAAAGTGTTATTTTTTTCCTCGCTGTGACGCGACAGTGATTGAAAAGTGTCGTGCGGTAAAGTCGGGTGAGGTGGCAAACGAGGGAGAAGGCAGCACGATAACGCGTTCAGAGCGACGGCTATAAGCTCCAAACTCTCTCGTTCCGTTTCGTATATATTTAATTGCGCACACTATCTGCCCCGTCGTCGTTCTACGTGCCGTGTCTCGCGAGCTGGCGGAGAGCCTTGGAGGGGCCCTCGCTCGTGGAAAATAAACGTCTCGATCGGATTGACACAGTGCGGTTGTGTCCCGAGAGAAGAACCGATCGTCCGTTCTCTCCGCTGCCTCTGGGGCCCACCGAGAGAGCCAGCGAGGCACGCACAAGATGGCTGGGAGCCGCTGAAAGTACGAAATCCGACGGGGTAGAAAGAGCGCATGAGAGGCTCTCCGCCGTGAGACAGACGGACACACACACAGGGCCACGACGGAGAACTAAAATCGCGGCCAACCCGCTCTGCCTGCGTCCGGGTCGCGGTTTAAATAAGAACATGACGCTACGTGACCGGGCCTGTCCGTGAAAAAGAGAGAGACACTGGCCGAGGAGTGAAAGGTAAAGAAAACACTCGTATGCGAAACTAGACACTAAAATCTTTGCATGAACGTCCCTGTCCATGTTACAAAAAAAAAAAAATGCGGCAAATACATCTCTAATATATCGCTTCGTCGTTGAAAAACTCTCGTGCCTAACTGCGGAGCTACTGGCCGTCGAAATACGCCGCCGACTATCATAGACCGAACGTAGCTTGTTATCGCCTTGCTTGTCCGAGGGCACGTTTGTGAAACGCACGAACAACAACGTGTGCTCGTTGCTCGAAGCAGCCGACAGCGACGGAGACACGATTTTTTTCTTTTTCTCCTCATACGAGGCTATCGTACTCGTGCCAGCTCGTTTCAAATTTACTCCGCGGTGAAGCTGGCACCCCCCCCCCCCCCCCCCCCCCCCCCCCCCCCCCCCCCCCCTCCCCCCCCCCCCCCCCCCCCCGCGCCCCCCGCCGCGCCCCCCCCCCCCCCCCCCC
>JAPYZD010003055.1:0-19987 GCA_030522725.1 Ichneumoninae sp. B BG-2022a
CTTTTCTTTTCTCGTTGCTTCTTTTTTTTTTTATTCGTCGTTTTTTTCTCTCGCGGTGGACCTCGCCCGAGTGGTACGATCGCGGGCGGAACTTCGCGACACGCCGATAGTCGCTCGTCGGCAATCATCGACGAGAGGATTCTCATTGGCCTCACACCAAAGATCTATGGAACTTTTGTGAGATTATGGAAAATTGCGGATTTTTTGCGAGCGGTCGAGTTACGACAAAATTACCGTCATCTGACGTTATTCTTCTTTTTTTGATTATTTTTATAAGTGAAAATGACGGTCATTTTGATGCACGGCTTTTTACGGTCCTACATGAGCGTCAAGTTACCAAAACACCTACTTTTAGATGCGAAATGACGGTCATTTTTTTTCGGTCACAAATGGTCACACTTTTTTTCACACTGCATGCATTTGGATGTATTCCAGATGGATAAATGTAACTTACGAAGAAGCAGAAGTTAAAGGTGAAGTTTCCGGTTAGGATAAGGATAAGGAAAGGATAGGATTCACGATTCGTTATAAAAGCGCACTCGCCTGAATATGTTGAATGTGAAGTAAGGTATTTATGTTTTTCTCGTTGCAAACGTTTTATCGCATTTGCTTCTATTTGTGTATTCTTTATAGAATCATTAATGCAGTCATTTCTTCGGAACGGAAAGGGGCGGGAAATTTGAATAATCGGTCGCAAATAAAGCGTTGATTTTTTTATGCGTCAACTGACGATCTTGGACCGTCACGTGACCGGCGAGGGACCCGCTTTGTGACAACCTCGCATCACTAAACTTGTGCGAAAGATCTATCGAAGTTGTGCGAAAGATCTATGGAACTTGTGCAAAAGATCTATCGAACTTGTGCAAAAGATCTATCGAACTTGTGCAAAAGATCTATCGAACTTGTGCAAAAGATCTATCGAACTTGTGCAAAAGATCTATCGAACTTGTGGGAAAGATCTATCGAACTTATGCAAAAGATCTATCGAAATTGTGCGAAAGATCTATCGAACTCGCGCGAAAGATCTACTGAACTTGTGCGAAAGATCTATCGACCTTGCGAGAATGATTTTTCGAACAATGCATTCGAGACTATTTTTATCCCTTACAAAAGATTCGACAGAACGAATCGGGCCAAAACGGTATCTCGTTTTGCCCCGCTGGATCACCCACCTCGCATTTCCACCTGGAGATCAACGACAGCCTTCTCACTCGGCGTTACTTCGTAAATTGCTGGTAACGCAGTGAGACTCTCCGCGGTTATTATTCTGAAATATGTTTGGATGTGAGCGACAACGAATAAAAATACACGTGGCCCACGAGGACGCGTGGGCCAAGTCCGCACGCACGTTAGACGCCTCGGATAACGAAACTAAGAAAAAAAAAAAGAATGAGTGGAAGATGAGGAGGAGGAAGAAAATGAAGAAGAAGAAGAAGAGGAGGATGAGGAAGAGGACGGTGGATAAAAGGAGGAAGAGGCAGAGGACAGTGCGTGTGGGAGTCCCAGGGTGGCCACCTGTCCGGGCGATTGCGGTGCTGGTATGCACCGATAGGATCAAAAACTGTGAGGATAGTATACCCTACCGGGACCGCAGAAAACCGAACCGAACGACGAACGCCCAGCGCGCTAAGCAAAGACAAGGGCGGTAACTCACCCCGACAAATTATAGACTGGATCGGATGGAGAACGCCGGTCCATGTGCTTCTCCCGATATCTGCCTCTCGCCTCTTACGTCCGATCCTTCCTCTCCCTTTGCCTCGTTCTCACCTGGAGACCCGCCGCGCGCACGATCACCTCGTACCCGTAACTTTGTATTTCTCGTTTTTTCTTCTCGATTTTTTTTTTTCAAATAATTATTATCATTATTATTTATTCGTACTTTTCACGCGTGCGTGCAGCGCGTTAAAGACGAGTCGTCGCTTTCGATCTTCGGGAACACACTCGCCGGCGACATGATCGCTGATTTGCGATCGATACAAAGTATAGCGGCGGAGATATTAAATAAAGTGGAGTCTCGTCGGTTTAATCCGCGGGGAATTCCATCGTCGAGTTAACGTCGGTGGTCGATCGAGCCGACAGGACATTGCGGCGGGACGGCGGCCTGTTGCATAGATCTTGGAAAAAATGTTTGTGACGATGATCGGGGAAAGTGTTGTCGTGAAATTGAAACAAGAGAGTACAAGGGAAAAAAATGTTTCGAAGGTAGCCAGAGACAAGATTGTCCGGGCTGATAGGGTTTACGATGAAAAAGTACTACACGGTTTGTCGCTTCATGGAATTAATAACTATCTATCAATGATAGCGAGGTCGAGCGTTGCATCATGCGAGCCGGTGTGTGGATAAAAAAGACACACTCTTACACGCTTGTCCGTTCGGACCTGCTACATGGTGTGACAGACTCCGTGATCGTTCGGGATTATATAGCATGATCCGATGCAGTTAAGTTTCGAGACTCGGATAAAGAGGTGGAGATGTACGACGACGGGACGGAAAGAGGATGGCTGCACGCATCCGAAACTTTGATTAAATGAGAGTCGCGAGGGGATCGCCGAGCGGCACGACTCATTTGTCTGCTCCCCCCACAGTTAGCGTTTGAGTTATATTCTGCTCCTTGCGGTCGCCCGCCCTCACGCTTACCTGCTTCGACGATAGATCTATAAATCTATATACCCTCTACGGACCCATCGATCCTTAAACAGGTCTACAGGATACATAGATCTGCGATCTATGGATCTTACAGATCTATCTAAATCCATAGATGCTATATATCTATCTAGATCGATAGATCGATAAATCGTACGGATCTAGAATTTATCGATCGAGGATCTATGGATCTATATGATCTACAGGATCTATAGGATCTATAGGGTCTATGGGATCTATGGGATCTATGGGATCTATGGGATCTATGGGATCTATGGGATCTATAGAATCTATAGGATCTATAGGATCTATAGGATCTATGGGATCTATGGAATCTATGGAATCTATGGAATCTATGGAATCTATGGGATCTACAGGATCTACGGGATCTACGGGATCTACGGGATCTACGGGATCTATAGGATCTACAGGATCTATAGGATCTACATGATCTATAGGATCTACAGAATCTATAGGATCTATAGATTTATCGAATCTAAAGATCTAGGACTTGGATCTACATGAATGTTTATACACCCTAAGAAATAGCCAAAAGATCCACGAGTAAAAAGAAACGCACCCCAAAATTTGATCCAGAAATAAGGAAGAGCGGAAAGATTGCACCTTGCCTTATGGGAGGTCCCCGCAGTCTCCACAGTCTCCTCTCGAACGCGATTAATAATTACCTTCTAAATAACGAGAACCAAAAAAAAAGAGCCATGATCCGATGTTATAGTCAAAGACTCGAGCTTCGTCGAATCTTCCGCATCGTCGAAGATCGGCCATAGAGGGGACGAGAGAAGAGCGTACCGTGTGCGGTCCTTCGTCCTCCCACCCCCCCGTTTGCCCCCCCCCCCCCCGTCCAAGATCTCTCCTGTATGGAGCAGCAGAAACAACGCCAGCAGGAGCAGCGAACGCGTCGGAACCATCGGGATGATGCTGGTAACCCGATATATATTCGAGAACGGCAGAAGCAGCAGCAGAAGCGTATAGAGAGGACCCATGTGCCACAGACGGCTTCCATATAGATGTTCCAAAGGAAATAGGGCCTTGTCGGTCTCGTACCAATAACTACGCGGAACTCGGCCGTATCGCTTTCCCATCGCTGACGGTGCTCCGATCTATTTTCCCCGCCGACCTCTTCGCTTATTCGACAGCAATGTCCATTACGCTTTTATCGCTCTTTAACCGTCCTACCTTGATTTCCATTGCACTCGTGGGGATTTCACGAGCCACCGACTCTCGGATATCCGCTATAACGATCCTCCAATAACGATCCTTATTTTCTATCTATATCTATAGCTTCTTCCTCTTTCGCTCGGGAACGCAAACGCGAAACGAGAGCTCGATCGCTCGCGCGTTCCGCGCCGAACGGCGAATGGACTCCTGAGGGTGCACGAGAAGCCGCATACGTACGGGATCGATACGGGCGCACAGGTGCGCCCCGCGCGTTTCAACACCCCCTACGCGAACCTCGTTTACGGGACACCCTTTCGATATCCTCGTACGCCTTCCATGGTTTGTTTTACGTCAACATCGAACCCTCGACTGATACATCATAGAATCCGGCTTGCAGATATGGAATATGCTAATTATCGGCGCTACTGGGGATTCCTTGATAGCCTTTCGATCCGTCGGTCGACAGCGTGGGCGCCAGTTTTACGGATCGTTAGCACCGGTGTTGTTGTTGTTGTTGTTGTTTTTTTTTTTTTTTTTTTTTTGGGGCGGGGAGGGGATCGTGAGAGACTTTGTATATTCTACGCCCTCGTGGACGATGGAAACCGTCGATAGGCTCCGACATCCAAACTTGGATTGCCGAGATTGGAGGCTGAGATTGTGTGTATAAAATATGTGTATGGCCGGCATTAGGCAAGGGCGAGAGGAGGCAAAAGTATCGTCGAAGCATTCCTTGGTTGTGGTATTCGAGAAATTGAAGAAAAAAAGCTGAGAGCCTCAGACAGCGTGACGCGTGCGTTCGGGCCTATTAGAATGCAATACCTAGAAAAGGGCCGGAGCGTTAATTTTGACCCTTGTTTCCGAAGCCATGTTTTCCACCGAATTGAGTCTCAGGCATTTTTTTTGTACACCGGGCGGCATCGGTGGAAGAATGTTTTGAGACTCGTAATGCCCAAAAATGTTTATTTACAAAAAGCAAAGCGACAATCTGTATCTGATATTTTAAGATTTTTCTTAACGTGAATATATATATTTCTTTCTACTTTTTGTTTTCAAGTGGGCCAGAAAAATAAATTTCCTTATGCACTGAGTGAAGGATTTGATAAATATGACTATATCGGTTGGAAGATATTACACTGTAAAAAGAAATTGTAAATTTAATGTACCGGACTGGAAGTTGTTACGCAAAAACTGGTATATTAAATTTCATGTACAATTGCGATGAAAAATTAATGTTCAGTGTCTTAAAAACATTGGGAATACCTTAATTGTAATAATTAATTGATTAGTCAGTCAGGAACCTTAAATTCAGATATTTTTTTGTACACTCTAATGTATCCTACGGTAATTTTTCTTAGATGACCGTTTTTACAAGATCCTTCTCTCAGTGTATCGGCACCTTCGACTCTGTTATCCCCGTGTTGCTGCCCCTTATCGGCGGGTTTGCGCAGCGGAGGTGTCGACATGTATAAAACAGAGAACGCTCGCTTGACCGATTTGACGAGAATCGAGTGATAAGTGGAATTCCCGCGAGTCCCTCGGACTCGAGGGGGTGTCGACGGCGATACCCTCGGGACCCTCGAAGTGGTGTCTGCCGCCCGGGGAAAAACCCGGGAAGTGGTTCGAGGGCGAAGCTGGATCTCGTTGTATGCGGCAGCGTCGCCGGCGCGCGAGACTCGCCGCTTGATAACGCCGATCATATCAACGCTGTCGATGTACATTAACAGCCACCGCACGTGTTAAGTTAATTTTTTTTTTCATGACTATTTTAGTCTCGCATATTTCACCGGCGATTATTTTATACAATTTTTTTTTATTTTCAAATTTGTTTTTGAAGCCACATTTTACACCGAACAAATTTGAAGCCACATTTTCCACCGAATTGAGTCTCGGGCATTTTTTTTTACATCGGGCAGCATTGGTGGAACAATATTTGGAAACTCTTAATGCCCAAAAATTGTATAGGGTAAAAGTCGGGAATATGGCCCGGTCCATATTTGATTGATTTACGTGTTAATACGGGTGGTGAATATTTCCCACTTTTACCCTATTTACAAAAAGCAAAGCGACAATCAGGCTCTCATATTTTAAGATTTTTCTTAACGTGAATATATATTTTTTTTTTCTACTTTTTTTTTCAAGTAGGCAAAAAAAATAAAATTCCTTATACACCAAGCTGGATCTCGTTGTGTACGGCATCGTCGCCGGCGTGCCAGACTCGCCGCGTGATAACGCCGACCATATCAACGCTGCCGATGTACATTAACAGACCGCACGTGTTAAGTTAATTTTTCCATGACTATTTTAGTCTCGCATATTTCACCGTTGATTATTTTACACAATTTTTTTTATTTTCGTATTTCCTTGGTCTATGTATAAAATTTGCTTAATCTTATCGGGGAAACAAGCGAGCTACGCCCATCGCGGGAGTCTGCTCTCGCGCGCAGCTGTTGGTACGATTCCGATAGAGCGCGACGTTCGCGGCTGATTGTAAATTCAACGAAACGAGCCGATGGAACGTGAGGGTAGCTCGTTGTAGTTACTCTCTCGCCTCCTCGCCGCTCCGATCCTCTTCTTGCACGATACTCGCCACTTTCCGTCCCTCATGCACGCGCATTGCGCACACGCGCGTGTACGTAGAGGCCCCACACTCGGCTCACTCTCCCCCTCGCCCACGCGGATCGCCACACTATATTACACCCTTTTTACGTTTCTTATAAGCTATATCTCGTAAAGATCTCGTACCCGGTTGCAGGAGGTGAATTTACGCTCCACAGCGAACGAGAAACTATTCAGGGAAGTCTTCGAGGGATTCTCTCGACGCTCTTCCCGATGAAGAGAATCATCGAGGAACAAATGTGTGATAACATAATTAAAATAAAAATACCATTTTTTATTATTTTTTTAATTTATTTTTTAGCCATTCTTGACTTTTATGGCTTTAGAATATAACAAATGTTTTACATTCACTGTACACTTTGGTCTTGCCGATGCTTACATTGTGCCTTACTGACTAGGTAAAATAAAAATACCATTTTTGTGTTTTTTACGAACTACGGCTCGTAAAGATCGCCTACACGGTTAAAGACAGTTAAAAAAAATTTTGTGAAATTTAATGTATCGGAGTGGAAGTTTTTATGCAAAAACTTGTATATTGTATTTTATGTACAATTGCGATGAAAAATTAAGGATAATAATTAAGCTTTAAAAACATTGGGAATATTTTAATTTTTAATAACTTGCTTTATTTTGATTGAAAAAGTATATTAATTTTTCATCGCAATTGGACATTGCATTTAATATACCAGTTTTTGCATAGAAACTTCGAGTCGAGTACATGAAATTTAATGCAGCAGTTTATGCACAAAAACTTTCAGTACCGGTACATCAAATTTCATGCGAATTTTTTTACAGTTTTTACGTTCTACTCACTGAGAAAAAACAAATGGTTGAATTAACTAAACATCTCGTTCGAAAATGTTATTTGTTTGCTACAAATAAAGCATTACGTTATGTTAAACGATAATTTTCTTCAATCGATTCAAACATTTTTGTCACAGCAACCAAAAAACACCTTTGAACGTGTGTCATCGCGCCTTGGTTAATCCAACCATTTCTGTTAACTAATCCTACAACATTTCTTTATCTTTCCGGACACAGCCTATGTATATGAAATTGGTGGTTCGCATTGGTCCACAGTTTCCATACTGCGTCGACACTGCGCAATATTCGATCATAATTTGAAAAAAAATTAATAATAATTTTTAAAACCGGTCGATCAATATATAAGTCAATATATATCGATATATAAGCTTTAAAGGCCCTAATTCCCAATCATGCGTCATTAGTCTCGATTATTTATCGACCACGCTGTCTCTTAACGGAACTATGAACACACGTGCGAACACTCAAGTGTTCAGAACTGAGGTGCACACTAAAAAATCAAAACCATTCATTCAATCCAAAAATCCAAAAAAAAAAAAAAAATCAATATCTTTCGATATTTTTTTTGTCCTTCCGGACGCAGCTACGGAGTGAAATTGGTGACTCCGTTTCGCATTGGTCCGCGGTTTCCATGGTCCCGCGCCGACACCGCGCAGTCATCGA
Organism: Ichneumoninae sp. B BG-2022a; assembly: GCA_030522725.1. Lineage (NCBI taxonomy): Eukaryota > Metazoa > Arthropoda > Insecta > Hymenoptera > Ichneumonidae > Ichneumoninae sp. B BG-2022a. The sequence goes on from JAPYZD010003055.1 coordinate 7,927, forward strand.
TCCTCTGCCGGAGTTAGGCGTGACGTCGGTGGTCCCCCACACCGCTTTACCTATATATACACATATATACATATTAAATTTATATATATGTATTATACATATATATTCGTTCCGTCGCTACTGCTAGCGAGGCTTTGGCGCACACAGATAGAAAAGCATGGTTCACCCCCGTCGATGGCTCGGAGTTTCTCCTCATCGTCGTACCTGACACGCCGGAGTCGGAGTCGTCCCTCGACCGCGGCTTCGCCGTGCATATCTCGTTCCCGGATATCCCGCGGGCAAAGGAACGAGGACGAGCCAGCCAGCGAGAGAGCGAATGAAAGAGGAAAAAAAAAGACAAAAAAACGAACGATCGTGGATCTCTCCGGAGCCCTCCGCCATACGTATTCCCGAGGCGGACGTACTATTTCATACGTATACGAGGCGTAGACTTGGCGTTCCTCGTTAAGTGGTCTCCACAAGGGAAGGAGAGGATAGGCTCGTTGCGCATTTATTGCGCTCGCGGCGCACGAAGCTCCTTTCAGAGTGTCATTATATCACTCTATATAATATGATGATTATTATTTTTAATTTGTCAAGAAAAAAATGAGCTTCGGCGACCCTAGCCGGGCTGGCAGAGACTTTCGTTTGTTACTTCGTTTCGGAACCCGGGCGTCTTGCATCGCTTCGAAATGTCGGGCCAATTAAAATTATTAAACTTCCTCGGAGACCCAAAATTTCGCCGTAATTTCGGGAAACACATTAAATTTTTTTTTCAAATTATGATCGTGCAGAAAAATTGACAAAGGTAAAGTGAAGCGAAGCTCCTTTTTCAGAATGTCATTATATCACTCTATATGGTATAATCATATAATATAATGATTATTATTTTTTATTTGTCAATAAAAAAATGAGCTTCGAGCCTAGCAGGCCTGAAACAGACTTTCGTTTGTTACTTCGTTTCGGAGCCCTCGGCTAACCCCCCAGGCGACCAGCATCGCTTCAAAATGTCAGGCCAATTAAAATCATGAAACTTCCTCGGAGACTCAAAATATCGCAGTAATTTCGGAAGACACCATTTTTGTTGAATATTTTTTTTGTTTCTTTTTTCTTAAATTATGATCGCGCAGAAAAATGGCCTGCAGATCGGTAACTTGCTCGTGCGGAGTCTCGGAGGATCGAGCCGGTGTACCGGAAGTGTCTGCGGATCGTTCGAGGCCTTGCGAGCGAGCCTGAACGACAGGATTTTCCTTCGGCTCTTCGAGATAACGCGCTCCTCGTACCGGAAGTCGAAGGCCAGTGAGGAAGCGCCGAGCGGGACGAAGAATCGCGTTTCCCCGCGACCGGAAGTCAACCGGGCGAACGACCCGCCGAGGGTCTCCGAGGATCGCTTGGTCCTGAGAAAAACGTTGGTGAGAGACAAGAGGACGCTCGGCTCGGAGGATTTTTCGTCAAAGTTCGCGAGAAAGTTCGTCGCCGGTGAGCCGCACGAGGTTCGGGCCGGTCCGAGACCACCGACGATCCCTCCGCCACATCCGGGATGGCCGTGTCCTCCGCCTCCGCCGGACTCCTCGTCGGGATGTGGTTATTGCCCGCCGTGCCCGCCGAGGGACATATGTCCTCCCGCCAGTCCTCCCGGTGGTGGAGATCCAAAGCGCAAGTATCCGCCGTGTCCCGATCAACCGAAGTCGAAGGATGCGGGCAAATGTCCGTCCAACCGTCCTGACCGTGCATCGCCATGTGGTTCGGGATCCAATCCTAATGGTGGAGATCTAAAGCCGAAGTATCCGCCATGTCCGGATCAACTGAAGTTGAAGGATTCGGTCAAATGTCCGTCCGATCGTCAGTCGCCATGTGGTTCGGGATCCAATCCCTGTGGTGGAGATCCAAAATCCAAATGTCCGCCATGTCCAGATCAACTGAAGTTGAAGGATTCGGTCAAATGTCCATCCGACCGTCAGTCGCCATGTGGTTCGGAATCCAGTCCTTGTGGTGGAGATCCAAAATCCAAGTATCCACCATGTCCGGATCAACCGAAGTTGAAGGATTCGGTCGAATGTCCATCCGACCGTCAGTCGCCATGTGGTTCAGGATCCAATCCTAGTGGTGGAGATCTAAAGCCCAAGTATCCGCCGTGTCCGGATCAACTAGAGTCGAAGGGTTCGGTGAAATGTCCATCCGACCGTCAGTCGCCATGTGGTTCGGAATCCAATCCTAGTGGTGGAGATCCAAAATCCAAGTGTCCGCCGTGTCCGGATCAACCGAAGTCGAAGGATTCGGTCAAATGTCCGTCCAACCGTCAGTCGCCATGTGGTTCGGAAAGAGTTCCGGACAAGCCGGATGGGCCGGCCAAGTGTCCTGAGAGCACTTACCAGAAGAAATGCGCTCCTAGTCTCTGGAGTAAGGAAACCTCTATCCCTCCAGCCGGGTTTCCGGCCAATCTGGCAAATCGCGAATATTCTTGCAGTTCTACCGATAAGAGCGAGATCGAGGCCAAAGCTTCGCGGTGCGCCTCGAAGACCAAGAGGACGGAAAAGCCGAAGAGGCCGGAAGCTGTGGATGAGAAGTGGGAAAGTTCAGCTGAAGGAAGGGTGATTTGTGTAAAGCCGGGTCGAAGAAAGAACCAGGGTAATTCTTCGGGGAAGACGTGCGGGAAGAAAGCGCCGATTTCCGACGATTCGAAGAGTCCTTGCAGATCGTTCTCTTCGGGATTTTGGTCGGTTAGACAGAATTACGACAAGGGTGAGAAGAGAGCTAAGATCTTTTCGACGAAGAGAACGAAGCCGGGACCTGCGTGCGGGAAGAACGGAGAGGCGGAGGAATGCGAGGGAACGAGGAGCGGGGCGGGAGGAAAGAGTTACAGAAGGAAAATGATGTCCCCCGAGTGCGGGGATGATAAAGAAAGTGGTGGAAAAACTTCGAAGAGGGAAGAGTGCGGGGAGAAGAAGTTTGATCCGTGCGGAAAAGGAAAGTCCTCGTAGTTCCTGTCTAGGGTGCAACAACCTCTTCAAGTACACTGTCGACGATCGGCGGAGGACTACTCGTTCGTTCGTTTTTGAACTTACGCTGCTAGGGATGGGAATCATTAGTCGGCCGACCAAGGGCATGGTTAAATGGGCTCCGGCAGATTAATCGGTTGCGCCAATGGTCGGGTGTAAACTGGTTGCTGAATTAACAATACGTTGGCGACCAACTACCTCATTGAACCAACCAATCAATTTATTGGCGCAACCAATTATTTTATTGGCGCAATCAATTTGTTGACCCAACCAATTAATTTGATGACCCAACCAATTAATTTGATGATCCAACCAATTAATATGTTGACCCAACTAATCAATTTATTGAACCAATCAATTAATTTATTGACCTAATCAATTAATGTATTGACCCAATCAATTAATTGACTCAATCAATTAATTGACCCAATCAATTAATTTACCCAATCAATTAATTTACCCAATCAATTAATTTACCCAATCAATTAATTTACCCAATCAATTAATTTACCCAATCAATTAATTTATTTACCCAATCAATTAATTTATTGACCCCACCAATATTTTATTGGGCGCACCAATTCATTTATTGGCCCAACCAACTACTCTGTTGACCCAACCTATTAACTTGTTGGCCCACCAATGAATTTGTTAATCCATCCAATTAAGTTATTGACGCAACAAAATCAATCCCCGGTTCGCGTTTCTAAAACCACTTACTTGGTTGTTCCACCGACAATAATTGCGCTCCTGTCAAAACAGCTTCCCGATCGATGATCCTAGAATCCCGCGATCGATCAAAATTTGCAATACCCCTTGCCTACCAATGACTCCGTGTCGTCAAATAAAAACCGCATCAAACGAACTCCTGCTCCATCATTTCTCTTCTCTAACACGGTCAGACCTTTCAAACGTGTCGACGCACTTCCCTGACACTTGTACTTACCAGCCAAGTTCCCAACCACGACTCTTCGCAGCCCAATATCATTACAACAGTTAAACCCCCCCCCCTCCTTTCCCTCCCTCGATCGCACGGCATTTCAGCGGACCATCTTTTTCACATGCACGAAAAAGTTAAAAAAAAAAAAAAAAAAAATTAGGGTAACCGCGCACAGCCTTGATTCGTAGCCACCCTCATGAATGGGACTTCTGGCCGCGATTGCAATTACCTCGACATTCAGACTCGCTCCACGGGGCACCGTTCGGGCTTGAATTCCTGCGTTCGCTCTTTGCGATGCGGTTGTGCGCGTCCACCGTGCGCGACGTACCTGGCGCCTCGTCGCTCCTCGGGACGGCCTTTTGCCTAATGCCAAAACCCGGCCGAGGGGACGAGAGCGACCCGGCAGAAAAACTACGCACGGTGATGCGGGGGGCCTCCGTCCTGTCGCTGCTCCACATTCAGCCTCCTCATTACGGCACACTGGTCTGGAAGCTCCAACATCGCCTCGCATGGGAACGCGATATCCACCGACGACGACGACGACCTTTTCGTTATTTTTCCCTTTTCACCGGTCCCGCTGCTCTCTTCAACGCTTTTCCACGACCATTGTGCACATCGCGCGGCAACGGCGCTACAAAAACGCGCGCGCCAACGATATTCAATGGGCCCTCGGTACCCGGGACAAAGGGAATCAATCCCCGCAGCGCCCCGAGCACTCGTGACCTTATTATTCGATTTTTTTTTGTTTTTTTATTTTATTGTTTTTTGGGCGGGTGAACTGTGGACAATCTTTGGCGCGAATCTGAGGGATCCTTGGGATGCGTTTTTAAAGTCGAGTCTTACCGTTTTTTCGGGCCGATTTTTATTAACTCGTAGGATTTCACACACATGGTTTTTTTTATTTATATTTATTTTATTTTATTGTTTTTTGGGCGGGTGGACTCTGGCTAAATCTTTGGCGCGAATCTGAGGGATCCTTGGGACGTGTTTTTAAAGTCGAGTCTTACCGTTTTTTCGGGCCGATTTTTATTAACTCGTAGAATTTCACACACATGGTTTCTTTTTTTTTCGTTCATTGAGGTATGGAGAAGAGACGTCAACGACTTTGTCAGAGGAGACACAAAGGGACGCTCTATCCGTTGAGCGTCACTCCCCTGAAGTGTGAAGGGTGTGTACCGAAGAAGGGCACACGAAAGGCACAGCGGGAGACGCCACCGCAACGCGGATATCGTCATCGTCGTGCCACCGTCCGGTGTCCAGGATCGAACAATGGATCAACGAGACGTGTCAATTATTCGGGCCCGAATCCGAGGGAGTGAACATTTCTTGGCCCTCGTGAAAATCACACCGTGCGGTTTCCGGTCGGGCACCAAAATTAAAGTAGGCGAACACGCAATCGACGGTGTCGCATGCCCCATCAAAGGATTAACTGACGAATCACTACGTCACGTACGAAATGCGTAAGGAAAATATCGCAGTCTAAAATTACGACCCAAACACGCGTTTTTTTGCGTGTTCCAGAATACAAAAAAAAGCGTCTCGCCAATTTTTGGCTGTTCGCGTGTCCGTCTGGTCTGCCCGAAAGCGCAAAGTGGAGGTTTCGTAATTCGTATGCAGAATGGAGGTTTCGTAATTAATTTCAAAATTGTTTGTCGATCGTTTCCGACAGCTTAAGAGTTTTTACCTCAGAAGTTGAGAAAAAAATAGATTAAAATTATGAAAAAGAAAATGTGAAAAAATGGTCGGAAAATTCTTTACGAAAAAATTGTAGAAGATTGTAATGAAAGTTTATGTTTGGTATCGGCAGTTGTGTTTGGTATCGAAGAGTCGTTTCCGAGCCTGCGTGCGGAAGTCCGAATCGACTGAAAGCACCATAACTTTTCGAATGGACTTCGGATCACAACGAAACTTGCTGTGTGTCTTCTGCATGCAAAGTGGGGGGTTTCGTTATTAATTTCAAAATCGTTTGTCGAACATCTCCGGTACTTTAACTCAAAAGTTTTCAAAGAATTATTTAAAAATTATGAATTAGGAAAGAATTGTTAAAAAATTACAAATTATTTATTTATTTATTTATTTTATTTACGGGACGAACCCTTTTACATTTTATAATATTTTACAGTTCAGATAAAATTTCATATTTCGTGTAACATGTGTAACAGTATATTTCACAAAAAATTTGTTTAAAAATTATTATTTTACATATCTTAAGACTTTTATTGCAAGCTGCGTATTGTATGAAGATTCTGGATCAGCAAGTAGACGCGACAGATCGAGCCTGTTTGCCACACTTGTGAGTCGATAATTATATAAAAGTTGTAAAAAAATTACAAATTATAAAAGAATTGTTAAAAAATTATAAATTGTGAGAGAATTATTAAAATGTTATGAAAAAATTGTCCGAAAATAAAAAATTATAGCAGATCGTAGTGAAAATGTATGTTTGGTCGGGGGTCGAAGAGTCGTTTCTGCGTCTACGCGCGGAAGTCTGGTGAGACACGTGTGAAGCACGATGGAAGTGAGTCTGCGGCGGCGAAACTCTCGGACGTCTGTGCCGTCCCACGTCAATCAAGACCGTGGTGACGAGCCGGCCGAGAGAGAAAGAAATGTTTTTCCGTGGATGTTCGCCCCGGTCGGGCCAGGAGAGAAAGGAGAAAGCCTCCCGCTTAAAACAAACGACTCGTTTGTTTCGCCGGTCCTTTCCTCCGACGGACCGCGCTCCTGAGGGACTCTCGGTACTCGGGACCGAGAAATCTGGTCGGGGCGCATAATTATTTTAGGATAAACGGAGCAAACGCTCGGGAGCCAACGGTATTATTTTTCACGGTCTGTGAAAACAAGCGCGGCGCGCGAGGAGACTCGTGGGCGTGCTGTGGAGGAAATTTTGCGGTCGATCCAGTTCGTGGACGAAAACGATGATCCTCGCGATCCTCGAGCCGCCGCGCACCGGAAGCTACCCGGGCATCGCACGAGCGAAAACAATATTTTCGCAATTTTGAAAACAGAAGCGAAACAGCGGATATCCAATTAAGTAATGCAATTAAAAAAAAACAGATTTTTGTACATCCATGAAACATTTTCCGTGTATTAAGTTTTATATTTTTCGTTAATTTTAGCATTTTTTATTGAACCATCCGTACTCTTAACTGATAAAAATAATGATAAAATAATCATAAATTATGCTTTTAATTATGTTTAATAATGATAAATTGTTTTTTTTTATTATGTTGATTTATTATGGATAAGATACGTTGGTTAAAAACAGAAAACTTTTCACCCATAACATGCTTACTCTCGCCCGAACGATAGCTGCACTTTAGTACGCAAGCTGATCACTTTGGGCCAGTTTTAATTTTTCTTTTTCAATCCAACAAGAATTCCCTCTACGAAGTTTCTACAAAATTTACACCCATTAATTCATTCGTAATAAAAACATATTTATTTCACTCGGTGGGAAAATTTTATTTCACACCTCGTGAAATAAAATTTTGTTCGATACTCGTGCGAAAAACGTTTTCTGAACTCGTGTGATTGCACCACTCGCCTTCGGCTCGTGCTGCAAACTCACACTCGTCAGAAAAAGTTTTTTCGCACTCGTATCGAAATGTACTATTACAACATTCAATCGTTTTCGTAAAAAAAAATGTCCTCTCCCCCCCCCGCCCCCCGTCTCCGCGATGTAAAGACTCCCCTTAATTGAAAGGGATGCCCATAATACACCGTTGTCCGCGAAATATGAACCGGCCCTCCCGACAGTAACGTTTTCGTTCCTTGCGTCACGAGAGCCAAAAGGGGAACGACTCTGCCGATCACTTTGGTGCAATAATAATTTCTCTATTCAAAACGAACAAAATTTCCACAAAATTTATCCTCATTAATTCGTGATAAAAACATATTGACAACAAAATCCAATCCAATTATCATAATCCCCCTCCCCACAAATGTAAAGACCACCCTTAATTGAAAAGTAATATATGAAATATGAAAAAGTCCTCTCGACAGTAACGTTTTCGTTCCTCCCGATAATAATTTCTCTTTTTAAATCCATCAAAAATCTACAAAATTTATCCTTATTAATCCATTCGTAATAAATCCATATTTACAATAAAATTAAATCCAATTATGGTACGCCCCCCCCCCCCCCTCAATCCCAAATGTAAAGACCTCCATTCATTTAAAGAGATATCGAACAAGTTCAAATGTATGAAATATGAAAGGGCCTTCTCGACAGTAACGTTTCGTTCCTTCCGTCACGAGGAGCCGAAAGGGGGGGGGGAGTCTCTACCGCGGTCCGCTGCCCGAAGAGGCGCTGCGCAGCTCGCCCGGCCTCGGTATAGTGGGGTATAGTTAGGGTCGGTCGTTGGAGCGCGGGGGTGCGTAATGAGACTTGTTTACAAGCTCGTATTCCGAGTGGCGAACGATTCCGCGGTATGGTGGCCGTCGCCCCACCCATCGACCAATGGAAGCGGGTGCGAAGGGCACAACGAGCGCGCGATTCCCGACCGGGACGGGAGAGAGCGGGCTCCGCCTCTGGACGGCCGCGTTCGCTGCGGAGGACCGTGAAAGCCGGTCCCCCGCGCGCGCGTGTTCCGTCGCAGCCGGGGAGAGCCGGCGCATGCGACGAGAGCTTCCCTGGCCAGAAACGAGAAACCGTAAGGCGTGTATATACGTATATAGACGGAGAGTATAGAGAGAACCCCGCCGAGTCCAATCGCGCGCCGCCGCATACCGCATCTCCTTCGAGGTCGAAACCGCTGCCAGTCGTCTCGGATGCGTGCGTTGGTTAACATCTTTCGCGTGGAACGTCGTTGAGGCCACCCGGGCACGCACAACACGCGCCGCTTGCCGCACGGGCTCCCTCGGCTGTTCCTTAGCTCCGACGGTCCGAACGGGGGTGAACGGATTGTAAAAAAAAAAAAAAAAAAAAAATTGCCATCAGCTGATCGAGACGGATCGACGGGAGTGAGCGAGCGATCGTTGTTGTTGTGTGAATCTCGACGGACGGTCGGTGACGAGAAACGAGTGTTCTCCAGTTCAAGCGCCGGAAAGAAAAATAAATAAATAAAAGTAAATGATTTAATTGAATAAATAAAAACGATACGAGGAGGAACGTGCCGAACAAGAATCGTCGAGGATCGGCTCAGTCGAGAATGTTATAAGAGGGCGGGGGTTCGTGGCTTTTCGGCGACGAGAAACGTTCCAGTGTTCTCCAGTTTACGTTGCGCCGGAAAGAATATTAAAATAATAAAGGAAATAATTTAATTAAATTAATAAAAAAAACGGTTGTCCGTAACGAGAATCATCGAGCATCGGGGTGATTCGCTAATCGTACAAGAAGTCAGCGATTCGTGTCGTCTCGGCGACAAGAAACGTTCCAGTTTACGAAAAAAAGTAAATAGATTGAATTACATAAATAAAAAGGATTGTCCGGAAGAATCATCGACAATCGTTCGCAGCGATAAGCCGCGCGAGACTTCCGGCACGCTCGGAATCCGCGCCTGACCTTTGTAATCCACCGTGACTATCCTCGGGAATTCCCGCACGTACGGACGTAGCCGAAGCCCGCCCCGAGGCGCGAGATAACGAGGGATATCGAGGCGTTATAATATCTCTCGGTCGGTCCGTCCCGTTTTGCGATTATAGAAATCGAGAGGTATTGAGAGGAAGCCGAGATATCGAGTCGGAGAGCACAGTGTCGGGGGATCGACGCCTCTTCGGAGAGCGCAACGCTAATAATAGAGGTCGCGAGGACGAGGCAGAGCGAGCGAGAGCGCTCGAGTCCCGGCGCGCGAGCGAGCAACAAAAACAGTGAGAGCGAAACAAAGAAACGAAAAAAAGAAACGTCCGTTGCGCCCGTGGCCACGAGGGAGTGAGGCGCGCGAGCGGCCAACGGAAGACCAATACTGGTACGCGCGCTCCCGTAGTCGTGCCCGAGGACTATAAATACTCCCGTGGTCCAAAACTTCCGTGCCGGCGCGCGAGAGGCTCGTGAACGAAGCCGGTCTGGGCGCGGAGCTGCGGATACGTCGTTACGATTCGTGACGACGAAAAAATTTTATCAAATTAAAAAAAAAACAAGTGTTCGAAATTAAATCCAAGAATAAAAAAAGATAAAGAGAGGAATCTAGTCGGAGAGCGTGAAAGTTCGCGAGACAGAACGGGCCGGTGTCGCACCGAAGCGGCGATCGACGAGGCCGAGTGGGAAGAGAGAGGGCACGAGTGAAATCTCGTCGTTATAATCGGATATTAAAATAATAATCTCCCGGGTTCGTGTAACGCAAGACAATTAAGCGGACGAGTTTGTGCGGCGACCGGAACGGTCGGGGGGAAGGGGGGCGCCTGCGGATCTCCCTGGGCGCGGGAAAAGCGACTTTGAATAATCGTGCAAAGGCGCACGCGCAGAGTGCACAGTGTCTAAAGTAGAGTAAGTTCGAGAGGGAAGGGAAAGGGGATTAGAGGAGTAATCGTTGAGCCGGTGGAAGGTGGTGCTGGGTTTGCTCGGTCTGTTGTACCAGCGTGCGAGAAACTGCGGTAACGTATCCGAGCCGGTGCAAAGTTTCTTTTCGCGAGGCGGCCGGGTAATACGAGTAATAATCCTCTGCCGTGTACGTGCTCTTCCGCTGCCAACGTCGACGGTGGACAAAAAAAAGAATAAAAATAATACAAAGAAATAAAATTGAAATTAAAATTTACAAGGTGTCGGACTACGGCGGTACATCGGCGTGCAGAAGAAACGAACAGGCATCGAGCGGGCTTTACCTCTGGCCTAAAAATATCCCCAAGCGCACGAACGCGTGCGCCCACCGTCCCGCACCGAAGCGTCTGTGTCTCACGAAATTCTCGTGCAACAACTACGCGAACGGAATGAGAAACGTAACCGCTCACGTTTTCGCCGGTAGCCGGGGGAGGGCCTCACGATAATCGTTTGTTCTCGCACAGTCACTCAATTTTCACGCAGCCTACTACGATATATATATATATATGCATACATGTATGTAAAGAGTGGACGCACACAGAAGTAACGATAAATTGAACTGACAAGAAAAAATAAATAAATAAAAAATAGATAAAAAGAAAAGAGAATTGTCGCTATTTTTCACACAACCCTGCTCAAGATGGCACTGTCGGGAGCCTCGACGACCGCGTCGAAGATCGATTACAATGTACATTGGAATTCGAGCGAACGAGTCGGCTGATTTTAGTCCGTGAAGATTTCTTCGACGATTTAACTCTTGTAATTCGTCGAGAGAAGGAAAATTGGTATAGAACTGAATTTAACGTGCGACGAGTAGGGGAAAGAAGTGCCGAAGATTTAATCGAGCTCGGGAGAGGGGAGCTTTTTTTTGGTTTTTTTTTTATTATTGCGAAGAGTAAGATAAATAATAAAATCACTCACCGCGTGGAGTGGTTCACGGTGGAGGGTGGAGGGAACAACGGAATCGGGCCCGGGGGTGTGTTGGGCCACGCCGGCGATGCCGAGCAGGTGATGATGGGCTACGGTAGTGCAGGTGCGGGGAACGGGAGTGGCGGCGGCGCGATGACACCGTCCGCCGTCGGCGGAAGTGGTGCGGCGAGCGGTGTCGACGTGCTCGGCGGCTCGACGGGCGATTACAGTCCACAGGGCACCCCGAACTCCCTGGGAGGCCATCCATCAGGCCCCGTCGACGCGGCGGGCCCGTACGGGGCGCCCGCCGGCGGCCTCACCACTTACAGCCCCCAGGACAGCCCGGCCAGCTCGGCCGGCGGCAACGCCGCCGGAAACGGACATTTGCCGACCTTCGGCTTCACCCAGGAACAAGTCGCGTGCGTCTGTGAGGTGAGTTATCACTTTTTCTTTATTTTCGTCGATCATTCACGCTTACGTGTCACGTCTGCCTGTGCTAATCTATCGTCGGGGATTTTGTACTTTTTCTATGACGGTGGAAAGCGCGAAAGCATGGGAACCGAAATTATTTTAAGGGAATACGTCACACAACGACTTTTTTACTTTGGAACTAAAATTCACAAGTGTTATAAAGCAATGAATGAGGTTTTTTAAGGAGGCAGTCTCGCTGCGCGCTGACTTCGCATAAGTTCGGCAACAATAAGAGAAAATTGCAAGTACTTCTTGATGGTGTAAAAATCTGAAAAAAAATCATGTATA
>JAPYZD010003056.1:0-14044 GCA_030522725.1 Ichneumoninae sp. B BG-2022a
GCAAGCAATGAAACGCCAAAACAACGTTTTAATATTCATGGCTGAAGGACTGCGGTCGATGGCCAATTGGCAATATACTGTATAGATGTAAAGAGAAAAGTCTATTAGGTTAAAAAAGAATCTGTTACATGTTATGTATTGTTAATAAACTCATTACTACTACTAAAAAAGAAATAACTTTAGCAGAATTATTGTGTAATATTTTACAAACTCTTCGCTAAAACTGCCTATTCTAATTACGGAAAATCCGACCCGCTCGATGGAGAACGTCGCGTATTCAGTAATGAACAGCGAAACGCTATATTCAAGGTCTGCCTGGGCGTGCATATCGGCATTTCCGCTTCTGTTATTCCCAGTTTGACGCCCGCGGACCAAGCGCGCATATGTTTTCCTATTCCACAATGGCCGGTTGAGTGCGTGGATATTAGAAGTCAAGAAGTGTGCGTCTGGACTGGCTTCCCGATGTCATCGGCCATTATTTATCGCGATAATGCTGAAAGGAGCGAGTGTACGTTACGTACGTGTGGCATCGAGGACGACCGGTCGGGGGCGTCCGGGGAATCCCCCTTGCCCCCTTCGTCCCGGCGCCTGATATCTGAGGCCGATAAGTTCGTTCGCGCGGCGCTTTCACTGGCCACCAATACACACTGAGGCCAGAACCAGTTGATATCGCCAAAACAGAGAGGGCTTTATCGACAGGGGTTTATAGTTTCCGCAAGCTCGCGGTAGGGCACCCGCGGGATTCTGCGTGCTGTTGAGAATCGGCGCGCTGGCACCACGTCTGGCCGTTGAATTCCACCCAAGCCTTTTCTTGCAGAACCGCCCCCCTCCCCGCACCCCCCTCGGGAAAGATTTTTACTATTTTCTTTTTTTTTACGTATTCTTTTGAAATGCTGGATATGGTGTAGAAACGGTATACTCGAGAATTCTAAAGAACTGCCGGTGACTAAATGCCGTCGCGACGTTCTTAATTATTATCGTAATTAGTCGAGCCACGGGATGAAAGCGGCGCACCAGTTCTTCACCCTCCTTTCTGTCGCGTTTCGACGTCGACGGGGCGAGCATTTATTTTCACTCTTTTTATCCCGAGCTTCACGCACAAGCGCGAAAGCTTCCTCACCGTACGCGGGAAGTCGTTCGAGGGTAAAGGTAAAACATATAGAGTTGATGAGAGAATCGTCATGAAAAAAAAAGAAAACCGTCGTTATAATCCCATTATGGAAATAATGGAAAATAGTTTTTCGCTGCAGAGTGTAACGCCGAAGCGTTATTAATCGTTTAACGCTTACTGGAAAGAATATAGTCGCTCACAATTAACAAATCGTTGCGGATACGAATTCAATGCGAGGCAAGCGGTAAGTATCTAAGGAGAAATTATGCAATCAAAATTCATCGATTCGAACATTTTTTTTACTTTCTCTTTTTATGCGGTTTAAGCAGAGATAAACTCTCTGGTCTGCCTGCAGGTTTATTAATTTCTACCGTCCAAAAACACAACAACTCTTCTGCATATACAATGTAATTGTGGTTTCAAGGGTCAACGAAGAAACAATTTTTTTTGGTACTTTAACTGAAATGGGAAATGAAAAACAATATAAAAAGTTGATTTTTGGTCCACAAACTGAATCACATTGGTGATTCAGTGTCTTCACGAGTAGCGTTAGGGAAAAGATGGTAGATGGGATGTAGAGAGAAGGAAAACTGGTATTGTTTTGCGGTAAAATGCGGATATCTTTTATTGTTAGTCGATGTTGTCAAAGTTTGTGTACTAGTTGCGTAAGTCGAGGATGTGTAAGGTGTGTAAAAGAGGAAAGCTGAACATTGGAACTAAATTCTACTCTACAGTAGTGTTTTCGATACCTTATGTAGTCTTTCGAATGAGAGAAAATACAAAACAAGCCTGCATAAAAAATTTTAATATAGATACCAATGTTATAGATCTTAATTCTCGTGGATTTTGCCGATGTACTTAACAAAAGTATCACGTGAATGATCTTAAGGGGTTTCCAATAGAACAATATATTGATATTTTACCCTGAATATTAAGCTTAGAAAATTGTGTTGACGGAACAGGTTTGATTTTCAGGAATTTACAACCACAATGCAGGTTACAAGTTCTAATCTTTCAAAAGTAAAAGTCTTGCATACGGTTCGGTCCGCAAATAATTCATTTACCTGCTATTTGCGTGTCAGTAAAATCAACCAATAACTGAACTCACATCAACTGCGTTGTATCTATTTCGGTGGGGCGATTGCAATGTATCTTCTCGTCAGCCGATAATGATGTGACATGAGCAGTTTATATATCCAGAACTGCGATACATAATAATATTCTGTACGGAACTCGCCGTTCGCGAGGCTCGAATTTCGGTGATAGCCAAGTGAACATTTCTGTAGCTTTCAGACACGTTCATTCGAGCTGCTTCCTCGCGTTAAGCGATTACAATCGAGCCGGCAGTCCGACCATCCTGCGTCCAGTTCACAGCTTCAGATTCCAGACACGTTTCGATTATCATTACCGCGTGGAAAACGCAAGCTTAATCAGTCGCATTGAATTCAGCCAGGCGCTTTCGCGCCCCAAGGGGAACCCCCGAGAGAGCTCGTCGTCGAGGCTTTTCAGCGATAGAGAGGCATTGAGAGAACGGTCGGCGAAGCGAGTGAAAAGCGACTTCCGGAGAGACGAGGGACCGAAGGAAACGTCGACTGGCGCACTCCATGGTAAACATTGTGGAACTTATAACTGTGTATGGCAAAGGGAGTATGAAAACGGCGGAAGGTAGAACGACGTAGTCGGGAATATCTTGGAGAATAGACCAGAGCTGAGGGAACCCACAGCAGTCTTCGAAACGAACGAAGAACAGAGACTACTCAACGGTAGTGGAGCGAGTGTAGTGTACTGGAGAGATATATAGATCGCTACACGAGGAACAGCGTAAGAGTGGGTTGCATCGAACATCAAGGGACAATGAAGGAGGTAAACGCAGGACGATATTAAACATTTGCTCCTTCCTCGCGTAGAAACTTAACCCCGATTCCTCGTATCACCTCGACCTATAGGCTGCGACCGTGAGAAGTTTGGAAATCAAGAGTCGAGGCAGCGTCTCGTATTTAATTAATGGATTTAATGACGATGGATTCGATGGTAATCCATCGTGCAGTGTAAAGCTCGATTGTGCCAATACTCTCGGTGTAAAACACATAGCTGCCGTGTATTCATATTCCAATATGCCGGAAGTAAATCTTTAGATCGATAATATTTGAAATCGATAATAAGCGCAATAAAAATAATTACAAGAAAAAATATCGTCGGGGATTTGAACTCTGTATCTTATGATTTGAATTTAGTGACAGCATGTTTTTTTACTGCAGCAGGAAATATTTTTGCTGTAGCAACATCATACTACTAACGAGAAAAGGACCTAATTTTCGGCGCGTAACTCGTCACCGTAAAATTATAATCGTGTACGAAGTTTCGTACATATATTTGCACCGATGGATCATCCGAACCGTTAATCATAAGTTTTCTACCTCATGATTACTATTATTCCGAAACGGCTACGTTACAATGATGCAAAGTAATTGGGTCGTGCACAAACTAATTGATAGAGTTTCTTCCAGGCGGGGCTTTCCAAGATACTTGAAGAGGCAAATTTGGTTTTTTAATTGCTTTCACCCTTTTCTTGTTTCTCTTGTTTTAGTTTAGTGCTTGTTAATATTTTTTCGAGTATTTACTTTATTCATTATTCTTTTCAGGTCGTTTGTGACATTTCTCTCGGGCAGAGAATAACAGAAGAATAATATCGTTATTCTCACTAGTATAAAATTATATTTTTATTGCAATTAAAATACATACGTGTTATATTTAAGTTAAAATGTTTTTATTGCAGATCCATATTTGGGCAAAATTAGATTCCTTGCAATTTATAATTCAAGTAGATATTACTTGAGCTGTTGATTAACAAGCACTAATATTGAACACCTCTTCCAATATTTCTGTTTTTTGTTGCATAAGTGGAAGCTTATCGGCATATCTTCTCAACTCATTGTGTTCTACTGCGGCTTCAGTATACTGCAAAGCGCGTTGGTCAGTATCGGTATCAAAGCAGGACGATTATTGACCGAACTCGGTGGGACTTTGGAGTAGGGTCTTTTGGAACCCGTCCGCAAGTAGTACGTTCCAGGTTTTACAACAGCGAGATTAATTCCACCCATCACGTCAGTGTGCGGCTTGGCACCACAATTGTTTTGTCGGTAATCCAAATACGAGTGACATCGAGTCGCAACAAAATCTTTTGTGATCGATTCCGCGAAGATTTCGTAGCTACGGGCGTTGGAACAGGCACTGCATCTGTTTATCACATCCAGCATATTTTTCCAGGTCGTCACTTCTGCGTCGTTAAAGTCACAACAGCCCTCTTGTATGCTACCACCATTTGGGAAGAAGTCCGCGTGACCGTGAGGACACATACTGCCCAAGCCACCGCCATTCGTATGAATTATTTGCACGTGTTGAGCGTCTTCCTTCGAGAGACTCTGGCTGTGATGGGCGAAATTGTACATTTGAAGAGCCGGGTCCAACCCTACGGAGAAAATCGCTCGGGTTAATCGCAAATTACCCTACTAGTTAATTTGTACGGGAGTTTCCGCGTGATTGGATTAGTTGCATGAGTGGACCACTTTCATTTCTCAGCAATGCAACAAGGAATCGCAATGGGTCAAGTTTCTTTTGAGATATCAGAATAATCATATAAAAAATTTAATTTGTTTAATAGGTGAAAAGACAAGGACATCAAAATTTCTTATTACGGGCCTTTGTGTTAATAAAGCATTTGTGTTAATAAATTTGTCAATATGTTAGCAAAAATATCATCTAGAGCGATGGGCCTTCCGATCGTGTAAAGAGTGATCATTACCCATCAAAATGAGATGTGACTCATTATCGTAAGCCTTCTACTTCCCAAGATATTTGAGTTTTTCGTGAATCGCGGTGCAGTAGGTTGAACATTATTTGGGACATCAAAAAATAGTCATAAACCAATTTCCACTCGAATAGGTAAACTCAAAAGGTAAGGGTATCTCAAAGTCCATTGATGAAACTGGGTCGGTCCATCTCTTAAACAATACTTTGACGACAAAAATCGGTTGCATGAATGGACCTCACTCCAAATGTGCCGGGAAGTTGTTAACTGAGTATTTCGAACACTTTTTCTGAAGTCATCCAATGATCCAACGATGAAGGTTCTCCTCTGCATCAATTTATATACGAATGAAACTTACCAACAATGTGCCTCACTTTGGACTTGAGCTTGTAACAAGCGACTCCCAGTATGTGAGCTCCGACAGAATGTCCGATGAGGGCTACGTCGTCGTTATTTAATCCTTGAGTATACAGCCAGTTGATCATTTTGCGGACTGTTCTGGCGATTTCCTTGACCTTATGAGTTACATCTACGTAAGACAGTGACATGCTGTATGAGCTCCAGTCAATGATGATCACGTTCACATCGAGGCTCTCTAGATAAGCTGTGGGTTCAAGAATATTAGTAATTAGAATATAATTGAGAGTCAACAAGAGGGAATCAGCTAACCGTCGCGAATGAGGGTGCAAGAGGGACTATTTCCGGTGTTTCTCCATCCGTGAGTTATGATGTACGATGGCTTCTTAGTATCAAAGTTACTTTCTGTCAAACTCGAGGTATCATTGATCTTCACTTTTTGGCCATACCACGGATTTTTTTTCGTGTAAACTTTAAAGGTGATTTCTCCCTTAAAATCACTTGATGCACCCTGCTTCTTGGTACATTCGACTACGTTGTTATTGTCGTCGTACACAGTCAGCCCACTGGGAAACGCGGCAATTTCTTTTGTATTTCGCTCATTGTCGATAGCTTCCTCGCGAAGCTCGGCACCAAGGTTGGCACAGACCAGCAGGAAAAAGACTAATGAGACTTGCGTACTCATTTTGCAGATTTTCCGATTATCTTACGAACGCGTCTGAAGTAAAGTGCTATTGTCGCGTTCGAAAAATGCAAATGTGTAAATTTTTTGTATCCACGACTGCCTTTAAGTACGATTCCTTATATACCTTATCTCGTTATTTGCTTATTTTATAGGTGTGTAAGCCTTATATTGGGTATATTATAGTAATCTGCATACGAAAATAGCAGCTGTGTTTACAAACGTATCAGCTGTAATGATATCAAAAAAAGTTCGAAAGAAACGGATCCCAATATCAACAGAAACTACCCAGATGGCAAACTGTAGCACAGGCAAGGCAAGAGAATTGCTTGTCACCAAGCTTTGCTGTTCATAATATTGCAACAATAGTTTCTAGCACGAGATTGCAGCATAATGGTAAAAAAAATCCAACAGCGGTTGCTATAAGCTGATTTCTTATAGCAACAACGGTTGCTATAAGCTGAACAAGATGGAAATTCCTCTTTGTCAGAAGTCTACCACTGATTACACTTTTCCTCAATCAGCGTTATTGCTGACGATAACGAAACCTTATTTTTCCGGGATGAATAAGTTCGATCATGGGTTGATTATGAATTACGTTACATAATAATGAGTTATTTCAGAGTTTGTTTGCCTACGAGTTCCTAAGATTTCACGCAAAATAACCATGATTCAAGCAAACTAATCTTCGAAGTGAGACGCAAACCCCGCTGACAATTTGCTGGCAATAGGGTAAAAGTGGTGAATATGGCTCAACTCGATTAACATGTAAATCAATTATATATGGACGGGGCCATATTCCCCACTTTTACCCTACGGTCCTAAGAATTTTCATGAAAACATTGGCAAATGCGGACATGCCGCTCGTAAAATTCTATCTGGGGCATTTGCGAACCGCAATGGGTGACCATAACGGTGTCACAGGTGTAACAGGTATATTACTTCAGTGTTCAAGACATAGCAAACTAATGTTCAACATCAACCGACTGCGTTGTTTTTTAATGAATACAAGGGACTAAAATCATGCAGTCGCTTTCGCTGATTATAAACGGAAAGTTCTTTGAAGAAAATCGCACTTGGTTGATGATACCATATGGAATTATGGTGTATCTTAGCCTGAACGATTTAAAAAATGTTTACAGACAGATAGGAACAGTATTTTACAGATTGTGTACCTGAGACAATCTGCATTTGGTGTCTCGATTCTCAGATAAGAGAACACAGCAGTTGTGAGCATACTTAAGAGTGTATATGAAACACTATCGAGTGCGAGAGCGATACCTTTATTGGCGTTTACGTCGGAGTAAGAGAAATACGCAGGGAGAGTGGGTTCAGGTCGTCTTAAGCGACGCCACGAAGACACTGCAGGAATTGATAACTACGCCCAAATAAAATTATAAAATAATTTTTTCAGTCTTTCATCGTAAGGTTCAAACCTTATAATACCATAATTTTCATAAAATAATATAATTTTGCCAAGAGGACGGAGAACTCGCGACTCCGTCAGAAATACGATTGTTTTGAACAAAACTGATCGTAAACCAACCGTAAACCAACCTTCCATTCGACACATAGGTATAACGGTTGGTATTATGTCGGGTTTTGTAATATCGACCAAACATCAACCCTTAGAACATTTGAATTAGAATTGGTCTGGCGCACCTATCGACCGGTTAAGTTGGAGTGGATTATTGGAAAATAACCAGAATATAACCAAAAGTTTTTTGGTTGGCTGGTCAGCGAGTGATTACAGAAGACAACGAAGACACAGCTGTAATGTCGTACTAACTTTCTGGTGGCTACTTCGTCGCAAGTCAGTCTGTGGATCAACCATACACTTTTATCACAATTTTTGACAATTCTCATCATCATCTCCATCTTTTTGCAACACCGATCGGCGTTACAATTCTGTAGCAAAATGATCAAAAAGAGTAACCAGCGATCCATTCTACAGTTCAGATCCATTCTACTTACCGAAACGTTCATTTTTCAATTTCCTGATTATTATCGCTTACCGTATAAGCTCGAGTAGGCACATTTTTGCACTTGGACTTGCATATAGGATTATTAAAAAACAATGCCAATTAAATAAGAAAACCGTTTTCGCAATTGCATGTTGCATCGATACCTCGATTCAGCACGTACCCTGTTAACGAGATTTATTGTAGCTTATAACTCGCAATCCAGTACTGATTCATATAAAATCCATTATTTGAGTCTAACAATGACTTAATTTTTATATTTAATTTTGTACACGGTTAATAATTACAATTACAGTGGATCTTTGCGTCGGCTTCATTGATGATGCAGATACGTATATTAAATGATCATCTATTTACAAAGTTCGTGATTGTCATTGCAGATGTTGAAGTTCATCAGCATGTCCTCTCAATCTAGTGCGTACCGTAGATTACAAGCCGCGGTGGTGAACATCGATGCCAAGACTTGAGAAATTTTAACAGAACTTGCGGTGACTTCGGAGAAGGGTTTTGTGGAACCCGTCCACAAGTAATACGTTCCTGGTGTTACAGCATCGAGGTCGAGTCCACCCATCAAGGCAGTGCGCGGCTCGGCACCGCAAGCATTGTGTTTGAAAGCCAAATACGAGGGACAACTAGTTGCGACGAAAGGTTTTGTGATCGATTCCGCGAAGAATTCGTAGGCACGTCCGTGAGAACAGGACTTGCATTCGACCATCCCTTTCAGTAGCCGTCCCAAGTCTCTCACTGATGGAGTCGTGTTGGAGTCACAACAGCCCGGTTGGAAGCTACCACCATTCGGAAAAAAATCCGAGTGACCGTTGGGACACAAATAACCCGAGCCACCGGCATTCGTATGGATGATCTGCACGTGTTTGGCGTCGTGCTTGGAGAGCATCTCGCTATGATGGACGAATTTGTACATGAGAAGAGCGGGATCCAATCCTAAAGAAAAAACCATTTAGTTGGATGGAAACTTTCACTGGTTTGTTTGCGCTTGCGATTGGTACCAATAAAACATACCAACGATGTGTTTGACTTTCTGCTCAAGCCTGTAACCAGCTATTCCCATTACGTGAGCTCCGAGGGAATGACCAATGAAGGTCACGTCGTCACTCTTCAATCCGTTGCTGTAGAGCCAACTAATCATTTCACTGACTACTCCGCCGATTTTCTTGACCCTATAAGTTACACCTATGAAACTCAATGATGTACTGTAGAGACTCCAATCAATGACGATCACATTGGAATCGGTGTTTGCTAGATAAGCTGTGGTTAACAAAAAAAATCGTTGTTGATTAGAATAAAATTGAGAAGCAACAAGAAGCAATCAACTAACCGTCGCGGATGAGGACGCAAGAAGGACTATTTTCGTTATTTAGCCATCCGTGGGTTATGACGTACGTTGGCTTGGTAGCATCGAAATAACTTTCTTTCAAACTCTGTGGATCACCGATCTGTAGTTCCTCGCCGATCACCGGATCTTTTTTCGTGTAGAGTATAAAACTAATTTGGCTCTTCAGATCACTCGATGCCGTTTCCTGCCTCGTGAACAAACTCTTAAATCCATCAACATTAAAGTTGATAGCTCCTACGTGAAGCTGTACACCCAGGCTGGCGGAGACGAGTAGGAAAAATAGCTTTACGTGCGTACTCATCACTGGATCTTGCGATTACGTTGCGATTACGTTGGATCTTGGCGTAAACTTTAGTTTTTACACTCGCAAAGTACAAATGGGCAAATTTTCCATACTGAAGCCCGCCTTTAGATTCAATTCCTTATATACCTCACTTCCTCATTTGCTTATACGAGCTACTATATAATAGTCTACATGTGCAAACACCCGCTGTACGTACAAAATCGTCAGTTATATTTGACATATAATTTTTCACACTGAACAGATCCGTGTATTCAATCCTTGACAATTTGACGATTGAAAAGACTTTATTTGACTCGACGGTATGAAACGACGCAAACAAGCCGCCACCAAAATAGAGATAACCTAACATACCGTTTTCTTGTGTCGTGTATCAGACACGAATTACTTTTTCGACAGCAACGACATCAAATTTTGTCAATAATAATGATCAACGTGATGAATTGACGTGATTGGTAGCTCTTTTACGGTTGGAGTGCATTTGCCAGCAGGATGGTATGAAACTGATCATTTTTGACAGATATGGAACTGTGCCATTAGCGAAAAGTTGGCTGTGGTCCCGTTCATCCTTGTAAAGCTTCCTCCCACGTATTCCACTGTGAGACCTAACACGTATAGTGTCTGTGCTCTGTGTTCAAGTACTATACGTCTATTGGAACAAGTGGTCGTCTGACGGATAAATCATTCTCTACTTATTTACATTTACACATAGCGCCATGGTACGCATGTGTATAAGTCGGGCTATTGGCCTTTCTTGAACCGGCGCATACATGCGCAACGCCATCACGTGTCTAGGTGCAGTGTGCTTCGATACGAGTGTACGAAGAGAATGTACCTATAGTATCAACAATGGCTCTGCATCAACCCTTCACAAGCCATACCGCTCGGATCCGCATCGAAATGGGATACGGGAATAGCCGTCCTTATGGTGAAACTGGGGAGCGGGTATGTTCCCGTGATATGTGGAGGGTTGGCCATGTTGTACATATATGTCGATGGTTTACCGCCGGGAGGCCATATAGGCTGCGCTTACCGTACACAGCCTATATGGCGTTATGGCATTAAGCCATCGATATGTACGTTACGGAGAAATGTTGAGAATGGCAAATGCGAGGGGGACGCCAGTTCGCGTTCCTTGACTGGCGTCGCGCGTTCAGCCGGAAGCGCAGATTGGGGAAAAACAACCGCGGAGGTTCGATACCATTGGGTGGCTGCTGGGTCGGACACTGTGGCGCCTCCGAGTCGAACGTATACTACTTTCAGAATTACCTCCTTCATCCCTCTTCCACCCCTTCGGCTATACACACGGAGACACACACTGGTGTCATGTCAGCACAAAAGGTTGCACAAATTTCAAGAGCAGCGTATTCGCCAGCCAGGAAATCGCGCAGTTTCGCAGATACGCGGAAATACTGTGGTATTAAAAGTATTAAATCTAAAAGAAATTTGGAGTGGGCTAGCCATGGCACGCCGCGCAGTAACTTTGGTGCTAGGTTAGTGTAGGAGAGAAACTATAAAAGAGACGAAAGGGGTTCGTTGAACCTGCGAGGAGCTCTTGCTAAACATGATAAATCTGGATGTCCAATGTCGGCGTAGGATCGGCTCGATGCGACAGTCTTTATATAAATTCCCAATGGCTATTTAATTGTTGGCATTGAATGATCAATGGAAAAAAAATTGAATTCGGGCAATGGTTCTTAAATTAGATGAGTTAATATATTTCAATAAATCGTAACGGGCCGGGACGAAAGTTACCTCGGCCGTTACGCATGTCTGGGAAAAATCGTTGGTCGTGAAAGATCGGCCTGAATCTAGTCTGGAATTCCGAACATGATCCATTTTGTAGGGAGATTGGATCCAGGGAATAAACTCGCAAAATGATGTGGAGTACAGCTGGTCGTAAACCCATTTACGACCATTGGATTCTCAGAATAGAACTTCGTGATACACGCGGGGAAAAGCTGATTTTCGACCAAGGTTGTGTATTTATAAAAAGATATGGTTAGATTAACCACGACGCCGGTATGTTCGAAGGCGTTATTTGGTTAGACAACAAAAGTGTTTGCTTGTGTTGACTGCAACGAATCATCGTTCAAAAGACCAACGTTTCATTTGTACCCAGCAAATAACTGTTTTAACGAATATCACCTTGACTTCCAGTTAATTCAACAATGTTTTTTTATGAATGTTGTAAGAAATGTGTTACAGAGTTGCGCAACATATTACGTGATACGGGTAAAAAAAGAACGCTCCACAAAGGGTACGAAGTTGGTTGCGATTGCCTTCAGCTCGGGCGGCTAACTTCATAACATCGGCGAAGTTTAGGTTTCCGCACATGTAGCGCGAAGTACTACGTAATTTTAGGCGAATAATATACCTAGAGGAAATTAAAGAAATTTGATGATGTAAAATGTCTGTAAAAGGCGTAGAAAGTTATTGTATTGATACATATATTGATCGAATTAATTTTTTCTGTGTATAATCGAAATTAGTCAGATTATTTTTTTTTATTTTAGGTTTATCCTACCAACACTTTATGCATTTGGACAATTTCTCCTTTTTTTAATGTAAATATTTGACCCCGTGTGCAGTCGACACCATAAATGAGATCAAATCCATCTTCGTAAAACGCGAAAAAAGTTACTCTTAAAAAAAAAACATTGTAAAATTCAAAAACTGGTACATTCAATTTAATGTATAATGGCAATGAAAAATTAATAGCCTTTATCATTGAAATTAAACTAAACTATTAAAGGTAAACTATTCCTAATATTTGTAATATACGCCACATGAATTTTTCATCACAATTGCACATGAAATTCAATACACCAGTTTAAGCATAAAAAACTCCCACTAGGAGTACATAAAATTTCATACAGTGATAAAAAAGTACAGTTGAATCAACTACGATTCAGGCAGGGCCGTTCAAATAAATATTTAGTTGGTCGAACAAAATATTTTAATGACTCAAAAATATTTTGGTGAAATCACCCAATAAATTGTTGAAGTAACCAATTTTTTTAGCTGTACCGACAAAATATTTAGCTGAACGTCCCTGCCCGAATCTTAGTTGATTCAACCGTATTTTTTATCAGTGTACGAATTCTTTTGACAGTATACATTTTTTAACACACCTATTATTTCCGTAACGAAGTTTGACGACGGGGCATCGACCTTTGAAAAATGAGGGGTCATCGACGCGACGAAGAGCTCTCCGATCGGCTCTCTTTGACAGTTGAGCCGTGAGATAAAAGAGATAACCGGCATAATTATCTGTTGACGGTGGTTGTGTATCCTCACGGAATTTACGGCCCAGGGAATCCCCATGGGTGTGTGCCCCAGATGAAAGGGCGTTTGTGCGTGAAGTGCAGGGAGGATATAGCGTATGTATATTTACGAGACGCAGCCATTTATCCAACATCCCTTGGCGTGGCTGTCGATGGCAGCGGCAGAGCCGCTTCGCGACGGCGACAATGCCGACGACGGTGCGGAGGGTTGTTCGCCCCTGCGTCGCTTCTGGCCATCGGTGGCCGCGGCGTCGCGTCGACGCATCGGCACTGCACCGAGAGCTTCGGAGATTCCGAGCGTCGAACTCCTGACCCTACGTACTACCGGAGCTCCTTATCTCCGAGATGCTGCAGCCGCAACCCAGATAAGAGAATCGTGCGGTTGACGATAGCGCAGAAAAGGGTCACGAGGGATCGAGAGCGAAGGAGTGAAAGATTTTTCTCTCGCGGAAGCGCACGGAAGAGAAATTGAAACTAATGTGGCCGTTCGTCGCGGAGAAAATCGAAATGTAAGAGAGAAAAATTGTGGAGGACGGCTGCGCTCCTCGACTCAAAGGCCTTCGTTTCTCCCGTCGGTTTGTTCATTTTTCTTTTTCTTTCGCACGATGAAAGGAGAGAAAGCGCGGAGCTTTCTTTCTTCGCCCACTGATAAATACTCCTCGACTTGTCTTGCTGCACAACGACGCAATCCAGCGTCTTTTGAATGTAACGGCCGAGGAACCCCCCGCGAGCTACGGTGCTTCTTTAATCATTGCACCGTTCTCCGGGCACTATTATTTCAAAGGGACGTCGAGAGGCACGGCGAAAGGTTGGGTATTCTCGCACTCGCCTCGTTTACCGCGTCATTGTCTCGCCCCTCCGATCATAACTCCTGGATGGAATTTAATGTATTTTGAAGAACCTTCGGTCCCGGCAAACGAGAACGAAGATTCGAAAAGTTGTTTTCAGAAGGGGAAATTGCCGATGCGAAAGTGCAGATAAATTTTCGGAATTAACCGACGGCGGTGGATGCGCGGTTGGTGCACGGCTCTGGTGGTCCCCCAAGTCAAGCTGATTCGTTCGAGGTCAGTACTTGGATGGGTGACCGCTTAGCCGTGCGCTAGCTGGCGCATCAACCGTTGAGCGGGAGGCGCTTTCTTCTGAGACTTTGGTGTTTCTGCAC
>JAPYZD010003057.1:0-14038 GCA_030522725.1 Ichneumoninae sp. B BG-2022a
TTTTTCAGATTTTTACACCATCAAGAAGAACTTGCAATTTTCTCTTATTGTTGTCGAACTTATGCGAAGTCAGCGCGCAGCGAGACTCCCTCCTTAAGGGCTTACGCCACAGTAAATGGGCAACAACGCCTGCATATTGCGTGATTTTATTTCTTAAATATACGCTTTATAGATTTCATTCTTTTAGCGTGGAAGGAGGGTATATTAAACAACATATAGGTTTTTTTTCTTTCAATTTTATTGTTGTTTTTTTCGGTCGGTAACTTTCGTAATTCGTTGAATCCCACATACAAATTTAGCAAAATATTCTTGGCACTATATATTGTTAGAAAAAAAAATCGAAATTTCACTGTGCCGTTGAATCGGAAAAAAGTCATTAACAGCGAAAATATTCGGTACTTGGATCGCATTTGGCATTTTTTCTGAATTCCGAAGCGAGGACGCATGTTGGTCTGACAATAGTAACCTCCTAGCAGAATTAAATTTTCGCTAAACAAAAAAGAAATCTATTTACGTAAGATTCATTCGGGAGCTCCGAAAAATCCACCAAATATCCGATCCTCACTTGTCACCCTCAACTTTCGCCGAACCTTGAAAATTAAACGATTATTGAACTTTCCTTAAATAGTAAACGAAAAAACCTGCTCTCCCTTTAAGAATACCCGTAACGCAAATCGGAGCCTTGCGAATGCAGTAAATAAAAGAAATGTCGTTGTGTATAGTAGAAAAGAATTTATTGGCCTAAATTATTTACAGGAAATTTCAGGAGTCGTGCACTTTTACGATGACGTTGTTTATGCGTTGATGGTCGTTTTTCTTTTTTACTACTGGGCTAGTAAGATTGATAACCATGAGGCTGATAAGCCTGGGGCTGGAAGGCCTTTCCGTACTGAGCACCTTGGCTCGGGTAAGCCTGCTGGGGTGACGCGTATCCTGAGAGTCCTGCGTGCTGTTGCGGGCCGAATCCGCGCGACGCACCGTAATGGCCGGAATGGTCGTAAGCACCTTGAGCCGGACCAGCCTGTTGTCCTGCGTAAGCTAAAAATATAAGATCGAAAAAAAGAGTAAAAAAGAAGTCAATCGAAAATGCATGTTGATATTTACCGCGATGCGGTACATTAAGGTCCGATCGATTAATAATGTTAACATATAAGATCGAAAAACAAAAAAAAAATGAATAAAAAAAAATCAATCGAAAATGCATGTCGATATTTACCGCGATGCGGTACATTAAGGTCCGATCGATTATTAATGTTAAAATATAAGATCGAAAAACAAAAAAAAAAAAATGAGTAAAAAAAGTCAATCGAAAATGCATGTTGATATTTACCGCGATGCGGTACATTAAGGTCCGATCGATTAATAATGTCGGAAACGATCGAACTAAACGATCGCGTTTGTTTGCCGCGCGCGGCGAGGAAACCGGTTCTCCTCGCGTGCCCTCGCTTTACTACCGGTATAATGATCGTCGAGACATGTAGCGCACATAGCGAGCCGGAGATCACCGCGATGCCGTGCGCGCGTGCGCGCGTGTGTGTATAAGATAATACCGGAGGGGCATTATAGATCGTAGGAACGCCAACGCAACTCGTATCCGTGACCTGGCCGACACGCCGATTCAGGCCGCAGCCCGTACGAAATCGACGATTCAATCAATTAACGATCTGACAGCCCGACATCTGTTAATTTCGCCGGACAGAATTTCTCAGCCAGATCCCAGATCGATTAATATCGATCGATATCGAGGTCTCCATGGTGCAACTTTTTTTTGGACACTCCCGAAATAGACATTTTTTTACGAACGAAACGTATGTTAGCGATACAAAATTACGAAGCGTTCGATACATCGAGTTATATAGCAAATTTGAAAAATTGAGAAAAAATAAACAAAAATAAAAAATAATAGTCCATTACGATACTAGTGCGATAAAACTTTTTCCGACGAGTGTGCGTTTGCAACCCGAGCCGAAGGCCAGTGTTGCGATCACACGAGTGCAGAAAAAAACATTTTATGCACTCGTATCGTATAAAATTTTACAAGTTGTGAAAATGGGGGTTTTACGAGATCGATCCCAGATCGATTAATATCGATCGATATGGAGGTCTCCATGGTGTAACTTTTTTTGGACACTCCCGGAACAGACATTTTTTACAAACGAAACGTACGTTAGCAATAAAAAATTACGAATCGTTCGATACATCGAGTTATATAGCAAATTTGGAAAATTGAGAAAAAATAAACAAAAATAAAAAACAACAGTACATTACGATACTAGTGCGATAAAACTTTTTCCGACGAGTGTGCGTTTGCAGCCCGAGCCGAAGGCGAGTGTTGCGATCACACGAGTGCAGAAAAAACATTTAACGCACTCGTATCGCATAAAACTTTACAAGTTGTGAAAATGGGGGTTTTACGCGAAGCGTGCGTAAAGCTGGTATTTGCGCACCGACTGAAGTAAAAGTGAAATTAACGCTATAATCGCAGCTCGGATATGTTAAGAATGATACCAAATTTTTATCGATACCGACCTTGACCGGAGTACTCCTCGGGGCCGTTGGCCTTGTAGGCCCTGGCCTCAGCGTCAGCGAGTTCGGCGAGGCGGGAGGCTTTCAGCGCGGCGACTTCCGGTGTGTCGATGACGGTGCCATCCTCGGCGAGCGGGGCCGGTTGGAACGGCACTTTTCCGGGGTAGCCGGCGGGTCTCGGTTGCTCGTAGTTCTGGGGCTGCTGATAGCTCGGGCGATACGGAGCGGGTGCTGGGGCGACGGGAGCGGAAGTCGCGTAAACTGGAGCGGGCGAGGCGTAGGCCTGGCGAACCGGATACGCGGCCGGAGTGGGTTGGGGCTGGGGCCTGTAGGCGTACGCGGCGTGCTGACCCTCCTGGGAGTAGCCGGGACCATCGCGAGATTTTTCCTCGACCGCTCGGGCGGCGGCTCTGGCGAATTCCGCGAAGTGGGCAGCCTTCGCCTGAGCTACTTCCGGCGTGTCGATGACGTTGCCGTCGTGACCGACCGGCGCCGGTGGCGCGAATCTCTGAGGCTGCTGATGGCCCTGCTGGTGACCCTGCTGGTGATAGGCGGCTGCCTCACCGTAATCCGGCGAACCAAGGTATCCGGCGTTTGCCACTGCGACGACTGCGAAAGCGACGATCTGCGAATCAGAATTAACGTAACGGAGTTATTATCAACTGGGCGGATTCCTCGGATTCGGGACCTTCTTTTGGGCAAAGTCAAAATCGGCCGAGAAATCTGGGAGGAAATGTGCATTGTATAAAAAATTTGTTTGAAAATTAATGAACAGTATTGGAAGGTTTTTTACATAAACCGTTTCTGAAATTTGAAACACATGTGCGTTGCAATTTTACAGTAACATTTGTATTTTTCATGAACATTTTTATAAATTTCAAACAAAA
Organism: Ichneumoninae sp. B BG-2022a; assembly: GCA_030522725.1. Taxonomy (NCBI): domain Eukaryota; kingdom Metazoa; phylum Arthropoda; class Insecta; order Hymenoptera; family Ichneumonidae; species Ichneumoninae sp. B BG-2022a. The sequence goes on from JAPYZD010003057.1 coordinate 3,414, forward strand.
GATTTGTAATTTTAATATCTGGTATTTTCTGTTTGCAAGCAAAGTACGCTAATGTTTAATTCATATGAGTAACGTTAGCAAATTTCAAGTGCCAGTACATTAAATTTACAATTTTTTTTACAGTGTGCGTGCACAATATTGAAACAGGGTAAGAGTGGTGAATATGGCCCACCTCGATTAACACGTAAATCAATGATACATGGACCGGGCCATATTCCCCACTCTTACCCTATAAAAAATGTTCCCAATAGGTCCACGAGCCGCCCCACACCCAGAAAAAAAAATTATTTGACGGCCACCGTTTATTTGGTTCAAGTAAAATATCTATTTGATTTAAATAAGTATTTATTTCATTTAAGTAACTATTTACTTAATTTAAATAAATGTCTATTTGAATCAAATAAGTATTTTACTTAATTTAAATAAATATTTATTTGAAACAAATAATTATTTTACTTAAACCAAATAAACGGTGGCCGTAAAATAATTTTTTTTCTGGGTGCAACGATCGCACCCCCGAAAGTCGGCATTTCTGGGCGCCGTTGAAATCCCCGATCGGTTCCTGCAGAACTCGCCCACGCCCAGTCCCACCTTTCTCTCCGGCCAATTTTCTCACGACGGGCCCCGGCGAGCAGACAGTCGAGAACGAGAGTACCGAGGATCCCGCGAGAATCCGACAAAGGTCGCGAGGGGCCGAGTTACACAATGGCTCCGTGTCTAATCATACAGTCAGTCGCCGCATACCATAATGGCAAAGGGCTTGCGAAACAATCGCGAATCTATGACTGGCACGGTCTCTCGACGAGGTGACTAACGAGATCAGAAGAACAATCGGTATCGTAATCGCGAGATGATCGTTGTCGAAGTGTCTCGAGCGAATTTCGAGGCTCGATCCCGATGACCCAAAACCGATCTCGCAAGGCGCCATCGGTTACTCGCGCCTCAATAATTTACTCCTTTGTTCCACTCGACTGCGACGTCCTCAATTATTATCTAACCACTCTTGCAAACACTCACCAGGCGATTCATGATGAAAAATCCGTTTCTTGATTTTCTCCTCGAAAGTCTCTAATTTTTTTTTTTTTTCGGCGGATTTACGTCCCTCGTGAGCGTGAGCTTTTGGTGGTAGCGCTGCTGGTTTCCAGTACTCGCTGTGGCCTCTTCCGGTTATGTTGGGACACCGTCTCGTGTTCCGCTATTCACGAGGGACGCTGTTCCGTTTGTGTTCCTGGTGAAGGTGGCCCGAGCGTTTTATATAGCAGGGGGCCCGATGTGGGGCCCCCCTCGGGCCCGCCCTACTCTTCCTTGTTCGTTGTACACGCGGAGGTACGCAGCCGGCACACGGTCCTGCAACGAGCCGACCTGGAGGGAGCCGCGGAGGCCGGAGATCGGCAAACTCCCGCGAGTTTACTCCGAGTCTCGTTTGTACCATACGGTATGAAAAGAGTTCACCGGATCGCGCGAGCCAATGTGCGACGGTACCACACCCCGTCGACTCGTACGCTTTCTTCCTCTGGTGCAGTCACGTTGGCCCCGATTGACCTTGACATTTCACCGGGGACCTGCACGCACGGGCCCCGCATGCCCCGTAACTTTTGCATTTATGCACGTCGGGGGCTTGTCTGGAAATTAATCTTCCGCAGGAAGAACGCTTTGAGACTGTCGGGTCTCTACGTAGGACGCGGCCGGAGACCCAACGCGGTCGTCGTGAATAATTAGAGTGGATGAAGAGGAGAAATACGGTTCTTGCTTGTGGTAGAACATTTTATCGGTAAAGTTGGATATTTTTCGTACTGAAAATTATGGAAAAATTATCAAGAGCATTTTACTATTTTTTCGTAGCAATGGGGTTTGAATATTTTTCATTTGTTTTTACTGGCGTTGTTTGACTCACCGCGGTCGTCTTGAATAATTGGAGTGGATGGAGAGGAGAAATACGGTTCTTGCTTGTCGTAGAACATTTTATCGGTAAAGTGATACATTTTTCTTAGTAAAAATCATAGAAAAATTGTCAAGAGCACGTTATCATTTTTTTATGTTAATGTCGTTTGGATATTTTTTAATTTTTTTTTCAAACAATTGGCATTATTTCACGGCGATCGTCTTGAATAATTATAATTGATGAGGAGGAGAAATACGGTTCTTGCTTGTGATAGAAAATTCCATCGGTAAATTAATACATTTTTCGTAAACATTTTTTTTTATTATCAAGAGCACTCGGTAATTTTTCTATGACAGCGTCGTGTCGATATTTAGAATTTTATAAACTCGATAAAGAGGAGAAATACGGTCCGTGGCTATGGTAGAAAATTTCACCACCGTACTGAAAAAAAAAAATCTCGAAAAATTATCAGTGAGATCTCGATAATTTTTCCATACGGATATCTCCAATTTATTTTGCTACAAAAAAATGCCCATAAAAAATTGCTCATATTTTACGTGAAACACACGGAGTCACGCAATCAATGTCCTTCGAGGCTTGGTCCACGCGATACCTCCACACACGTGAGCGGACCGGGATAATCGACGAAATAAGAAAACACTACACTCTTTTTTCTCTTCTACATTCTAAACCACAGCGCAAGTAGCTATTATGTGAGATTACATACGTGATCGAATCGCGTCGTGTAAGATTTTATCGGATAGACAGTCAAGGTGGTCAATGAAATATTCGATTTTAATTTCTTACATCGATATCGATGCATCAATGATTTATTTATATTTTTTTTTGTATTATCATGTTCATAAGCTACGAATGATTATTTACGTACGCTGCTCGATGAATATTGATGGGACGTCTCTGCCGTGGGCGGAGGGCGATGACTGAGAAGAAATAAAGTAAATACCGTATAGGAAAGTGCTACGCCGATCGCCGAAACAAAGGAGCTGCCTCGATTTTACGGCCCGAAACAATACACTATACTATATACATATATATACTATATGCATTTATATACTTTACATGTAAAGTCCAGTACATGTGTACAGTAAGCATAAAGACGGCGCGAACGGAACCAGCCCTGAACCGGCGAAGGACTCGACCGGGGATCGAAGGACGGGCTTCTCGGCGTCAACAGTAAAACGCGCATTCCCACAGTGCTCACGTGTTTCTCGCAATAATGCATTATACACTATAAAACTGCATATGCACGCGTACAGGCGGTGAGAAAAGTGCAAGAACTCGGCGTCATTTATTACTTACCACTGTACCGTGAACGGCACTATATATATATATTGAATATAGGGGAGAGCGGGGCAAAATGGCACATCGGGGCAAAACGGGACAATGAGACAAAACGCAATTTTCCAATAACTTTCGGATGGTGGTGATGGTGGTCCGTGGAGTAAAACGGGACAATAAGACAAAACGCAATTTGCCAATAACTGTTGGATGGTGGCGATGGTGATCCGTGGGGCAAAACGGGACAATGAGACAAAACGCAATTTTCCAATAACTTTTGGATGGTGGCGATGGTGGTCCGTGGGGCAAAACGGGTTTCAAGGTCCGAATGTATCGTTGGGACAAAATGGGCTATCCAAAAAAGATTGGAAAATTGAGTTTTGCCCTCGCTGTCCCGTTATTCCCCACTGTTCCATTTTGACCCGCTCTCCCCTACCTCCGGAGACCAACCGGCTTCCAGGAAGTTCCATTATTATATTAGATCCTCCGTTGTTTATTTATAACTTCCGTTAGTGTTGCCCGATGACGTGGCATCGGCGCGACTGATGTTCCGCACGATCGGTGAAGGATTTTTGTTAAAGAAAGGAAGATTTTTTTACAGTACACCCCGTTTACCCGAGGTAATGTGGCGAGAGCGTACGTCGGATAAGTGGAATCCCGGATAACACGGATAACAGGACTACTCAGCGCGCGGGCATTGCTGCTTTATCCGCTTCATCCGAGTTTTCCATATTATCCGAGCCGACATCTCGGTTAGCCTTTTGAAGCATTCACTTTTTTTTTACAAGTATGAAGTTTCAAATAAGGGAAACCGGGGCAAAACGGGTCACGGGGCAAAATGGGGACATGGAATGTCATATCGACGTGGGGCAAAATGGGATACCCAAAATTATCGAATAAATCGGTTCGTGATAGCCAACAAACGACGGAAACCGGGGAAAAATGGGGACATGAAATATCATATCGACATTGGGCAAAACAGGGTAAGAATGAAGCTAACAAAAGTTGCCGCAAGTCAAATCGAAGGGTACCCCGTTTTGCCCCAGATGGTTTTTTTATATCCTTTCAAAACCGGTGCCAATGCAATTGTGGTGTGAAAAATAATGGATGTATGCTTTCGGTATCGTTCTAGCACGGTTTGTGGCTTAGCGCCCCCGTTTTGCCCCGGTCTACCTTACATCGGTCGGTCATGAATGCTTTTTTCTGAATTGAAAGCGGTGTGTGACCTCAGATAGGTCGTGCTTCAAAGGATTAACGCGGAGGCTCGGATGAGTTAGGTGCCGCAGATAACGCGAAGGCTCGGTTGATCGAAGGTCGGATAAACGAGATTCTACTGTATGTTGAATTGATGTGGAAAATTAATGTCTCCGCTATGAGTTGGCCTGCAGTGTGAAAAATCAAATTGTGGTGTCTCGCAGGACGGGGTGAATCCGAGAGTTTCGAAGTTGAGTTACTTCGCTGGCTAACTGGAGCGTGAAAACGTCGCCGGTGCCTTGATCGATCGACAGATCTCTGCACCGACATAATTCCCGACGTCCCGCGAGATGTGCGGGACGTTCGCCGTCACCTCGACAAATAGATTCTGACGCGGTAAAAGCAGGCGACACAGCTACATAGATCCACGGATCGGCGAGAAATTGGCGCAGATTCGAAATCACCGATCAACCGCCGCGGCTCTCGAGATATCGTCCTTCGATCGTGGCATCTGTGGAATTTTTGTTGCCAAACACCGATTTTCGTGTCGGCGACTCGTGCGAATCAATGTTGAGTCGGAAAAAGCCGAATCTCGCAACGGTTGTCGGATTGCTCGAACGATCAGATCTGTGTACGGTAGATCGTAGGGGCAGTGCTAGAAAGTATGTCTTTGTTGACTTTTTTTTGTTCAAGTTCGTCGGAGTGTATATATAACGTCGGCCGGGACGTGGCCGGGCAGCGAGTCTGAGGAAACTCTTCGATTGTCGATTAAGCAATTTAGCGCACCTAATGTCCTTCTCATTCGTTATGTCATAAACTGTTACATATGTAGATCAATGTTAACGTACGACCGCGTTGCAACATACGATCAACGGCATTACTGCTGTTAACAGAAAAAAAGTCATGTATACACTATATGTGTCGCGTGTTGTACGCGAACCTTGGGCAATATCAGGGCTCATGAAACCCGGCCGAAATAACTCGGCGTTGAGTGGTCTTATTGCCGAAAGGCCAATGAGCCTCTGCATGGAAAAACTATGCATGTGCGACACATTAAATTTACGCGTGACAAATTTATAAAGCAATTTACATCAGACAAATTTACAAAACACTCAACACGAGACGGGTGCACAAAAAAAATTACGTAAGACACATTTTTACAACAATTTACATAAGACACATTTTTACAACAATTTACATAAGACACATTTTTACAACAATTTACATAAGACAAATTTACAAAACTATTTACATACGACACATTTACAAAAGAATTCATATAAGTCAAATTTTCATAACAATCTACAAAACTATTTACATAAAACAAGTTTTCACAACAATTTACAAAACTGTTTACATAAAACAAATTTTCACAACAATTTACTTAAGACAAATTTTCATAACAATTTACTTAAGACAAATTTTCAAAACATCAGTATTTCAAATATGTGTATGGTGACAACTCAATATTCTGTGACACAAAATATTAATGTTTCACACATGTGTCTGTTGAAAACTCTATATTCTGTGACATATTCTCTGTTTAATGAACGCAGAAGTTACGGCGTTATGATTTTCAGCACGCGATATCCGTAGAGACGTTGTTTCATCATTAAGTTTATTTTGTACAATATATACTTCAGACATGCTTGGAGGGTATTTGCGCTGTACTGTGGAATTCCTCTACGTAACCGTTTCGTACGCGCGACGCGTGAATTTCCTTAAGTAGTTACGGCTGAAAGTGCTCAGACGTCTCGGCTCGCGGTGGGAGGGCCGTTTCATCGCGTACTAATTTCACTGTCTTTTCGTCATTCGTTCCGGGTTCCAGAGCGGCGGAGTATCTGGTTCGAGGCGGGTACAGATTGATAAAAAAAAAAAAAAAAAAATTGCGCCTCGACAGTGATTTTCACGGGCGAGTCGAAGTATCGATAGATCGGTATCGCCGAGCGACCAACCTCGTTGAGGTACTTGCCACACGAGAGCGACAGTGTGAACGTGAGTCCTCAAGTGTCGCTCCAGAGAACGGGGAACTGGGACATAATAAATTATGATCTCATAACTCAGATACGCTACCGAAAACGGCCGGTTTAATTAATCATACCGCGGGTGTCCGAAAGTGCGAGTCTGACCGTTCCTAATTCCGCTATTACGGGCTGTTACTTCACAACGAGCCAATCAGTTCGAGCCCTGGAATCTTTTTTTTTCGGACGGTGAGAAGTGATCGATCAAGGGACAGTCAACGAAGGCCGTTCCGCAAATAGTTTTTAATCCTAATTATTGTCACAAACTTAATAAAAAATGTTTTCAAACAGAACTTCCGTATCTACTTATGCGCACGCGCTATACCTTAAGGCCATGTGAAAGATGCACCATGTGACACATACTTGCGAGAGAGATAGATGCATTTTACAAATCAGTGCCATTTAAAACCGGTTGGCGATTCGGTTAAAACCGAAGCATCATCGTATGGAAATATATTAATACTTTCCGAACGAAAAGTTTTCCGATCGTGACCAAACGTCGCGTGTGTCATCTAGAACGAAAGATTGTCCTTGGAGCCCGAGATTCAACCCGGCTGTAAATTTTACACACTGAAGCTTTCTCAGTCCCCGACTCGCCGGTGGTTCCTCACCTTGTCGATAACTCCTTTCCCGCGCTCGAGGTCGTATACCGACTTCTTTTAGTGTGATCGCATTAAAGAACAGCGCAAGGTTCATTTTTTTAGCGATCCTAAAATAATAAATAATAATCTTTTTTAAAAAGTTGAAAATTAATATTTTCTATGCGCTTTCTCATAAAAGTTGAAAATTAACATTTTTTACGCGCTTCCTCATAGAAAGTTGAAAATTGACATTTTCTACGCGCTTTCTCATAAAAAGTGAAAATTGAAATTTTCTACGCGCTTCGCACTTCCTCATAAAAGTTGGAAATTTCAAATGTCAATTTTCAACGTCAACGTCTTGTTAGGTTTTTATAAAAACGGTTGGCCGATTCACGTTCGGCGCGTAAAAATATATCATCGTCACGTTTCACTTTGTCGGATCTGCGCTCGGCGCGAAAACATACATAGATTTATGCGCTCCTGAGTTTTTCCTGACACTTTCGATTCTTACTGAAGAAATCCAAGTGATACCTCTTTATCTAGCTTTTTGAACCCCGTCACATCCATCGTCTTGTGTATTCCTTGCCGTAGAACACGATAGGCACCTTGATTTTTTCGCGATGTCATCGGAAAGCAAAGAAATCGCTTTTTGAAAATACACAAAATCACTAATTTTTGCAATTTTGGTTATAAAAATTCCCGATAAAATTTTTCGTTAGTCGACGCTCCAGAACTGTATTCCATGTATTTCTTCACGTTGATCACGAATCTACCACTTATTGTAGTCATAGATTAATATTTAATGAGAAAAATTGCGTTTGAAATAACGAACTAGCAGTAGTAACAGAGATTTATTACAACACGTTTTTATTACAATCCCCGATTTTTGTTCTCATAATAACAAAGCTTTCTCTATGAGAAAGCAAAATTTGTTTGAATAAAAACCGTTTTCTCAATATTAATTTTATTTTACATAATATTCGTAAAGTTGGAAAGTTTCGCAGTTGACCAATTTACAATGCGGCAGATCTGTTGTTGTAAATACAGTCTTCAGTCATACACTGGCATACCCCGTCTATGCATTTCTGCAACAGATTGGCAAATATATGATAAAAACAATTATTGTAGAGAATTATTATAGAACATTATTCTAGAGAATTATTGTAGAGAATTATTGTAGAGAATTATTGTATAGAATTGTTGTAAAGAATTATTGTAGAAAATTATTGTTAACGTTACTATACGTACACGTCCAGGGCCGCAAAGTGTACCCTCAGCCGCGGGACCTATGTCTTGACACCACCATCCATTCCAGAACGCTTGCCAATGTGTATAGTAGCATTGCATTTGCGTGCACATGTCCGGGCTTGGCTGTTATTGAGATATTATTAACCCATATTATCAATGTTGGCATCAACAATGCTTTTGACAAAACAGTGCTAAGTAAATATGAAATCAAACTCACGTCGCATGCCCAGGCGTAGCCTCGTGCCTGACACTGTTTGTGAGCACCCCAAACATCGCCCGCTAACACTCTTTGGACCGGATGACCTGGGGGATAGAATTCTGCTGGCTCATCGTAGCAGTTGGTATCGGGGTCCCTGAAATATCCCAATAGAGATACGTTATATGCACTTAACATAACATAATATCTTCATGTCTTACCACGAGTAGTACGAAAGGGCCCTTAAGCTACAGGGAGACCATTGTAGATTTCTCGGACCAGGTTTGCTTACGGCCTGCATTATGAAACCATTCGATGGATCGCATTCGTCACCGGACTCCTCATCGTGATTCAGAGCCAAACTTTGGTGACGAAAATCCGTTGAAATTTTAGTGTCGAAGTTTCGTCTACATATAAGGTAGAGCGGGGCAAAATGGGGCAACGGGTCAAACGGGGTTTTTGGGCAAATCGTAATTTCCAATAATTTTTGGATGCTCAAATTCGCCCTATCGGATACATCAGGCTTTTCTGCCCAGGTTTGCCACCTTATCCGATCCAAAAATGATTGGAAAATTTAGTTTTGCCCAAAAACCCCGTTTTGCCCCGCTCTCCCGTATCAATGTTTTACTCACACATGGCCTAATTCATGAGCAGCTACTAAAATCCCGTCGAAACCACCGTTGTCATGGACTGTTGCAATTGCATAAAATGTGTTGTTCCATGGGGGATCACATAAAGTTATAGCCGCGTATCCTTTGATAGACAACAAATGACGAGCTCAATTGTAAATGGATAAGAGACGTTGATAACAACATTTATTACTGTGACTCTTACCTATCACGATGTTTCCGTTAGCAGACATAGCAGTACTATAATGGAAATATAGAAACGTTAGCGACAAGTTGTTATTAAATACAACCTTCAAAATAATAGTAATTTTTACTCGGTCATGGTCACGACAATGTCATATGCTTCCTGCGGAAAATCCTCACGTTGACTCATATTGTACCAATATTCGTGGATATCGCCCTGTGCCAGATCCATGTTGACTACATCTTCGGACCTGTGATTTTGCAGGTACGGGGTCGCATTTCGATCCTTTCGAAGATAAAAGAAGATTGGTTGAAAATTAATCGGAGCTTCGTGGTCTTAACTATATAAATTAATCCCGAACTTACTTGTCCAATGATTATCCCGGCGATACGGAGTCTTATTTTGGGATCGTTGACTTGCCTGAATCGCAAATCGACGGAGTTCCAAAAAGCAAGTTGATATATAATCTCTTCGCGGTAATCGAGATCATTTTGTCTGTGAAAATATTGCTCAATTACTTCATAATTCCATCCATTGACGTTTCAATTACTGTGTTCAAAGTATGACAATGAAGTTCCACTCACGTCATCTTTGATCCTTTGAAGTCCGTTTGGATTAACAGTGAGGGATAAATAATTTTTCGACTCCAGCTCTCAACTCTAGAGGCATTAGTCCTGTCGTCTGGTTGCAACGCTTGACGAATCTGTCTTTCTAACCCTTGAAGAAAACATACGTTAACTTCCAAATACCAAGGGAAATCTCAAGCTGAAGGACCCAGGTCGATGGCCCTTTGCCAAGGTTTAAAATTATCATTAGTTGTAATATTAATATAAGATGATAACAGTATACGGTTATCATCTTATATTAATATTACAACTAATATTTATAAATATTATCGTTGGCAATAAATCTCTTTTACTACTACTATACATTAAGTTTCGGTGATAATAGTACTTTATGTCACTCGGTGGGAAAATGTCGGTTTTTTCGAACGCTTCGCGTGCGAAAAAACCGAAGCGTGAGTTGCAGCTCGGCTCGTGCTGCAAACTCACACTCGGCAGAAAAAGTTTTTTCGCACTCGTATCGAAATGTACTATTTCGAAACTAGTGCGGTAAAGCGAACTTTATACGCACGCTGTGAAGTGATTCGCACGAGTCGCGCGAGTGCGACTTACTTCACAGTCCGTATATGATATACGCTACACCGCACCAGTATGGCATAATATTTTTCTTTACTCATGCATGCAAAATCCTCGTTTGCGCACCATTCACAGACAGGCATGCAAAATGGCTGATTCCCGCACGATACGCAAATGCGATGCGCAAAATACTTTCACCGGTGCGCAAAATGCCTTCACTAGTGCGCAAAGTACTTTGCGCACTGTTACCAA
>JAPYZD010003058.1:0-14037 GCA_030522725.1 Ichneumoninae sp. B BG-2022a
ATTAAAAATTAAAAATTAAAAATTAAAAATTAAAAATTAAAAATTAAAAATTAAAAATTAAAAATTAAAAATTAAAAATTAAAAATTAAAAATTAAAAAGCACTTTTGGACGGTATTTCGGCCTCTGCGAAGCCGGTCGTATAGTCCTGAACCATTTTTCCAAAACAAAAATAAAATCAACGTAAAGAATTGAGAAAATAAAAAAAGCCCAAAAAGAAGTATCAATCATCGGAGAATGTCATAAAAATTGCGGAATTTTTGCGTCGGGTAGTTTGAAAGATGAGATTATTTGACAAAGCATTAGATCGCCAACTACTATGCCTAGTAGGTTCTCGAAGGTTTCGCGGGTGATTCACCTCCGCGCCGCGGTTTACGATTTCCATTATTTTCGTCGGTAGAATTAGATCAGGGTAAGGCGAGTATATTTTAGAATCCATGTCGTGTCGTTGACCCCTCGCGTCTTGTTGTTTGTAACGAAATTCTTACGAGTTCGCAAGCGACGAAACTCTCGAGGTGGAAAACTTTCACTCGCGAGCTCCGCCGCTCGTCCGAGCCTGTTACTTCTTCGTCCCTCATCGACTTCCTATCTGACGGCTTCAGAAATGGAATAACAACTGCCCGTTTCCGCCCCACCGTCGTACGCGCAAGACATCCTCTCTAAAAAAAAGAACGAAATGAAATCATGTTGCACGCTCTACAGTTGTATACGCACATGAGGCGAACACTCCAGTGAAACCTCCGCGAGGTGAGCACACAGTGGCAAAAGCAGGAATGGTGGTGGTTGCGGCCTTTCTCGAGAGTTCGAGGCTGTGAGAGAGGAGTATCCTCCTCACTGCCAATGCCAAATTCCACTCGGGCGATGAACTACTTTCTACAACCCAGCTTTATCCCCTTTCCCTTCTGCCCTACCCGTCCCATCTTCAGCCTCGTTCTCCTGGCCCCCATGGATTTTCGAGATTGACAAACCGACGAGCGGCACGTTCGAGCAACTATTACGAACTCTCTCGCCGTCGCTCTTACGTACTTCTTCGCTGACGTAAGGACGCGATGACGAATTGCACCGGGGGTTCACGATAGTGAAGTAATGTGCGATTATCGATAGTAAGAAAAAACAAAGATTAAACAGTTCGAATATTGGTTAGATTAACCAAAAGCCGCGGTGACATACGTTCGAAGCTGTTATTGGTTTGGTACAAATAAAGCATCGTTTTGTCAAACGATTATTTGCTTCAATTTATTCAAAAATTTTCGATTGAAACAAACATTCTTGTCGTACCAACCAAACACACCTTTGAACGTATGTCACCGCGCATTTGCTTAATCCAACCATTTCTTTTTCTCAGTGTATCGTGTTTTGTTTCTGCAATTTTCTTTTTTTTTATATATATATGTTCCATAAATTTATTGATATTGATTATATCCATTGTTGTTACAGGCTTGCTGGACGCATTCGATGAGATTCGAGGAGTATGCGGGGAGATACAGGAATGCTGGGAATGGCTGAGAATGAATGCAGGATATTTCTTGCGTACCACTAACGTCATTTGCCTGCGGTTCTCCCGGTCACGTGGAGCGATCCAACGTCCACGTCAGCGACAGACCGAAATTCTACGCCTGACAAGGCTCGTCGTAGAAACGGGTGACGCACGTACGCCGGTAAGTAATCTAAAATTAATTATATGTTCGTTATATATATATGACATATATATAACATGTACAAATTTAGGGGGAAAAGTCGGACAAAGTAAAACCAATGATAATTAAAGGCATTACAAAAAAATGTCAATTTTCAACTTTTATAAGGAAGCTATATGAAAGTTTCAATTCTGAACTTTTTTCAACGTAAATGTCGTATTTGACTTTTATGCAAAACAGCTGGCCTATTCAGTTTCAGCGCAAAGAAATACACCAACGTCACGCTTCACTTTGTCGAATCTGTGCTCTTCGCAAAAAAGTACATGGAATTATGCGCTCCTAACGTTTTTTTCGCACTTTCGATTTTTACTCAATAAATCCAAATGATACCTTTTTTGAAAAAGCTAGATAAGCTTTTTCAAAAGATTTTATTTAATGTAATTATATTTAAAAAATATAACAGCGCGGAAAAAAATTTAATGTATTTTTCCACGCTGATCGCGAATCTGCCACTTATTTTACTCATAGATGAATATTTAACACGGAAAATTGCGTCTAAAATAAAGAACTAATTTTTCATGAAATCCAAACTACCATACAATTTAAACGTTTGATCCATTCTCTCCAAATTATCATAGCGACCATCGAACGTTTATACTTCAACTGTGTACAACTTTTTACCCCGATAGCTAAACAAAGTTACGAGCTAGAGTGCGCACAGGCACTTTTGAAGAAATGTACAAAAAAAAATACAATTGAAGATGTTTGTAAGAAATTTTCAAGATACATTGACGATTAACCACAAATGGTGTGTGTGAAATTTCAGAATGATCGGTCAAAGCATTCTCGAGTTACAGCGGTTAACATTTTTCGCGCTGAGACACACATACATACATCCGGAAATTTTTTCCAAATGTAATTTTTTGAGGTTTTCGAATATTCTGAATACATTTTCATTAAAATATTTTTTCACCAAAACAAAGCTTCCTCTGTGATGAAGAAAAATACAAAAACTACAGTAACTATAGTAAAAAATTCCTAAAACATTCCAATAACGTATCACTTAGAGTTATAGAGCTTCTGATGACTCTTTCTATTTAAAACTTTTTAGGTAAACACGATTTCTATATCAATTCACAAAACGCTACAATCACAATGCATCGCCTGTAAGGAAGCAAACCCTATTGATTCCCTGCAGCTGCGGGTTTTGAGAGGCACGCTTTTCCAAGCCTTTTTCTTTTTTTTACAAAGTAGCTTATTTTGGTTGCCTTTTTTCTGCTATTTTTGCCGTTTCACCGTTCTTCCGGTCACGGAGAATGGTGAATGAAGGCTGGAATAATTTATTAGCTACACTTAAAAGTACTATCGTTCACGGCTAAAGTTTAATCGTTTGTCAGAATATTCCAGAGTTTCGCATTAGATCTGCAAACTCACGTTCTAATTAGTCTAATGAATGAATGAAATTAATGAATGAATGAACTTAATTAATTAATTAATTAATTCAACCACGTGTCACCTACCTCAGGCGTGAGATAGTTAAATTACAGTTCACCGAGAAATCGTACTGACGACCCGACGTCTTCAGGTTTCTCGAGCTGGAAACTCCGTAAAAACTTTAGCGGTCCTCCAGCTCCGCCTTAGACGTACCATCGCGTCGAATTTCGTTATATCGGACTAAATTAATTAGTGGGCAATTTTGCAAGGGGGTGGAGCGATTGTCGGTGCAATTACAATTGGCTTCTTGCATTTCCTATATATAAAAAAATTAATAACATTAAACAAAAAATCCAGCCTGGTGATATTTTTTTTTATACTCTCGAAGTGTGAAATTAGTACTTTCGGATACTAGTGCGAAGAGGCGGTCTTTCGACGAAAGTTACAAAGTTCCCCGCACGAGCCGGAAGCGTACCATAATAGCAGGATCCGAAGGCGAGTGCTGTCTGTGGTAAGAGCTGAAGGTGAGTGTTCCCTGCTTCCCTACCGCCATAGGAAGTCCGCGTTTTTGTAAAAGTATCGCATACTGTTTTTTGGAACAGATGCACAAAAACGCCCTCTTTCTAAGCCTGTAGCGTGGAGAAAGCGCGCGAAAAAGTAAGTGTGGTGTTAAAAAATCGGGCAAAAAAGTAGCTAGAGTATTAAAAAAGTGGGCGAAAAAGTAACTAGTGTGATCTGCGCATGCGCAGTATTTTTCTCGCGCGCCTTACCACCAATAGCACCATTTTCACCACACGTGACCGGCACGAAAAGGGAGACTTTTTGTGTATGTGCTACAAAATAGTATTTTGCGATGTAATACGAAAAATCGAACTTTCGCGAATGTTGTAAAGTTGGTCGCACGAGGCTGAAGCGTACCATATAGTGCACCGCGCCGAAGGCAAGTATTGTCTGTGGTAAGAGCCAAAGGCGAGTGTTCCCCGCTTCCCAACCGCCATCGGGAGTCCGCTTTTTCGTACAAGTGTCGCATACTGTTTTGGTACGATACTCGTGCGAAAAAACTTCTTCCGACGCGTGTGAGTTTGCAGCACGAGCCGAAGGCGAGCGTTGCAGTCACACGAGTTGAGAAAACGTTCTTCGCATAAGTATCGTACAAAAGTTTATTTCACAAGGTGTGAAAATGGGGGTTTTCCGCACGCGAGGCGTGCGCAAAACAGCCATTTCCAAACCGAGTGAAATAAATGACTATTTTGTAACAGATGCACAAAAACTCCCCTTTCTTATGTCTGTAGCGCGGCGAAAGTGCGCGAAACAGTAACCAGACTGTTAAAAAGGTAGTTCGAGTGTTAAAAAAAGTATTTACCGTATCGATGAACAGTGTAAAGAAGAGAAGAAAAAAAATATCGACGGACGTATTTACACCGGGAAACGTATGAACGAGCGGAAAGACGCATCTCTTTGTCGGATGTCGGTAGTGCGTGAATTGTCTCGTTTCTGGCGAGGCATAACGACCGTAACATGCCAACGAGCTCGTAAAGATCAGGAAGAAGAAGAATAAGAGGAAAAAGAAGAAGAAGGCGTATAAAGAAGAAGCCGGGGGAAGGAGGGATTTGAGTGAGAGTGCTGCACTCGACGCCGCGAGAGAGTGCAAGCCCCCGCAGATATTTTTATTGCCCCGAGAGGCAAATCTTGTCGGATCAGAGAGAGGCGCAACGGGCAACATCGGTCCGGCACTTCATCGAATCGACGAAACGGGGAGTCTTCGCTGGAGCCGGCTCTCATCCTCCGATCCAGAAGGATGTTTGGATATACACGCCCAACCAAAAAAATAAAATGAACTTCGCGGCTCCAAAGAGCTATGATATATGTCTCGCTGCATGGCACGTTCTTCCAACTTTGAAAAAAAAGCATCGCAAGCGGAATAAAAACAAAAAAAAAAAATATATAAAAATAAAAATTCGTGGATATTACTTTTATGCGTGGGTTCCTTGAGTTATTAGAATTCTCGGATTTATACCAACGACGGCAAAAAAAATAAAATAATAATAACAATAATAAAAAAATAATAAAAAGTGCGAGCTGCACTCTCGATTATTCGAATTCTTCGAGAGTGTGTGAGAGCCGGAGATCAGACGGGACGGGGAGGCTGCGTGGGGCGCGCTCGACAAAGTGTTCTTTCTGGCGTGAGACGCCGGCGACCCGTTCGTGTGGATCCCTCTCGTTCGTCCATGAACGCCGTGACCACCGGCGCAGTTGCCGGCTAGGACAGGTCAGTGACAAAGCAAGGTCACGTCAAGCTGCTCGCCCGCTCTGCGGGCCGCCTCGTTGGCGACGATGGAAAAGACGATGGGAGGAAGAGGGAAGGGGGGGGGAGGAAGAATAAAAGAGGAGAGGCCAACGGCAAACGGGCGTCGAGAGGCAGATAGATAGTCTCGTCATGATACATTTTTTTGTTAAATTTACGGTACAGTTTGCATTATTACAATAGGGTTGCATCAGCTAGAAATAATATGGCTTTTATAAAAAAAAACTAATTTTTTTTTTTCGTTGCGATTTGTATGAAGCAGTTTTGTGTTGATATCGTTCTGAGTGTAGAAACACACTTGGAAATTTTGCACACGAATGGGGTCGTCGGACGTCGAGGAACGCGCATCGACGAATTGCAACGGGACGGAAATAGCTTTTGGCGCTTTCGTCGCGAGTTTATGTACCGAGAGAAATACATAGGTCATAAAGGAAAGGAGCGGTCGATGCTTTCTGCGATGTAGTTATAATTTTACGATTATATATTGTCGTCATTATCCGATCACGTTTGTTGCCACAATCCGATCGGATCGGATCTGTTGTCGCGACCTGGAGAAAAAAATGGTCACTGCTGCGCAGGCGTAGAAGACATTATGGCCACTGAACGTTACGAAGATCCTTAATATTTATTAATTGAAATTCGTGAAAATTTAATTAAGAAAAAAAATTCGTCTACACGGGACGAAATATTGTTTTCAAAAAGCCGATCTTTTGAAAAAATTACGTAAATAACCCTCAGAGTTTCTTTTTTTCGGGTCGAATTGATCAACAAAATACAATTTCTTAACAATTATTATTTCTATTATTTTAATCCTGACGCCGTATTCAGACGTTTAATTCAAATTCCAAGCGTTAAAAAAATGCGAAAGTGAACTTTGCATCGAAAAAAAAATACACTGAGCAAATAAAATTCCGTCCGACGTGCCATCGCGAATCGCGTGGCGCTTTCGTCCGTAATTTCCAATCTAACTGCGCGTCGGTTAAATAATCGAGTCTCGCGTCCGAGATGAGGCTCGTTCGTATACGCGACTGGGGATTCGCGCACCCGCACTAACAAACCGTATTG
The DNA here is from genome assembly GCA_030522725.1 of Ichneumoninae sp. B BG-2022a. Lineage (NCBI taxonomy): Eukaryota > Metazoa > Arthropoda > Insecta > Hymenoptera > Ichneumonidae > Ichneumoninae sp. B BG-2022a. The sequence continues at coordinate 6,440 of JAPYZD010003058.1, forward strand.
CGTTCGAGATTTAACAATATTTATCCCGACAATAAAATCGATTTTTTTTCCGAAACGCACTATGTGTTTTATATTGACGCAATAACTTCGGGACAATAGACTAGTGTGGGTCCGTACGTGAGACGGGGGATTATGCAAATGGTTATTTGCTCGCTAACGTCGCAGTAGCCCCGAGGAAACATGTGCAAAGCAAACTGCACCCAATCCTCGTCGTTTCATTTTATAGTCTCCATACGTCCTACACTATATCATATTTATATTTAAAACATATTATTAAGGAAAAAAAGTAATAATAAAGCTTTGCCCAAAGAAAGTATCACGACTGTCTATAGATATCGAGTACGTTTAAAGAGACAATTTATCGCGTAGCTCGTTGTGAAAATAATATATTACATAGCCTCGTTGGCAATTGAGACGATGCAATTATCGCCTCGACGTTGAACAACCTTCGAGTACACATAGCTGTATATTATTTTATCCGCGAATCTTCGAGCTCTATCGCCAGCTTTGATCTTTCTCTTTCTCTGTCATCATCGATCGGAACGTTAGTCATATCGATCTCCGAGGTGGGCGATGACTCATTGTCTTGTATACGCCGTTACGCAACGCCTCTCTCGTCGACGCAACGAGACGCGAGATTTTGTTCTTCTCTTCGCGATAATCGCCACTTCGCCTCGAATGAACGTCAGATCAGTCGTCGTTTGTCGATAAATACAATTGATTTTTTATTTTTTCAAATTTTTTTTTTCCTTCCCGATCTCTCATCTCTTCCGAGAAAAACTACGTCAGCTTCCGGAATTGCACATCCGGTTAGTCTCGCGCGCTGTTCGTCGATCCCTCTCGAAGCGGATATCTCGGAATAGGAAGGTCGATTATCGGATATCATACGACAAACGCGTCATGCAATTTTTTATGTATGAATCACATATCGTCGAGTAGAAAAATCGTTGGTGATAAATTAAAATTGCAGATTTTTGTTTGTTCCTTTCGAGTCGCCGGTGCGAGGATGATCCGAGAAGGGGGGGGGGGGGATTCGTGGAAGTGAATGAATTTCTACGGATCTCGTCGGCGACTGAGTACCAAGCGACTTTTGGCGGTCGTCCAATTACGTCTGACTTCATAAGTGCGCTAATGAAATGAATACAAAGGCTTTCTATTTTCGATCCTCCGTACTGTTTGCCGTAACGGGCGGATAACTGGAGATTACGCCATCGGAAAAAAAAATTACGTACGAGATAAATAACAAGACTGTGAAGGATATTTTGATTGGTTCGCAAATTTTTAAGGTTAAGCACGATACGGACCTCCGACGGGCTGACAACTTGAAAAAATATACTTTTCTTTCTCTATTAAGTCGATAATCAGGTAGTTATATGTGACTAATTGGTTTTAGATTCACAAGGCTTCAAGTCTATGGTTCAAGAATATTACGTAATCAATTTAAGTCGCATTGGTTCATTCATAAGAACGTCCGATGGAACCGAAATCTGTAAAAAAAAAAAAATTATTTCAATAGGCACTTCTTTGTTTTACTAAAAACCCTCGGGTAATTTATTAAACATTAATCATAAATATTTGTAATAACATTTGTTGAAAGAGAAACTAATTTTTCTTGGTAATGGGTTTTGAGTCACGTCCAAAATTCAATCGTCGCCGATGAGTCGAGGTTCAATAACGATGACGAATACCGAGAGCGGACAAAGTTGCGGTTGGTTCAGAGCGTGTGAATTACTGATTTAAATTAATAAATCGCGGTCGATAATGAAAACTAAAAAAAAATGTACGGATGGTAGCACGTATGGTCGAAAGAAAAGCCATTTCTTTTTCGACCATAAACGACAATAGGTAGTGATGAAATTTATTTATTTTTTTTAGTGCCGTTTCGGAAGGTCTAATTTTGAAATCCTCTTTTTTGGTTTTTAATGAAAAGACTCAATTACTTTTGGACCCTGGTCAAGGCCCTCTTCAGAACGATGTTTATTTGGTCGGTTTCTTTTCATTATGATTTTTTCTTTCTTTTTGGGTGCTCACGGCGTTCTTATTAAACCAACTATCGCTTGTCTGCGATCCTCTATGATGTGTTCTATTGTATTTCTTGACAATGTGTGTCAGCTGATTATGTGGTTTATTCCGTTTTACTGGTTAGACAAGTGTCTCAATTGTCGTTTGTCGCGTGAGAATCCGGTATACGTGTCGATATTTTATTTATTTCTCACCCAAACAGAACACAGACTCGGTTGTTGATCACGCCATGTTTTCATAGTTTCAAGTAGTGATAAAAGTTCATTACAATTTTTTTTTACCGACCGAGCCCGGATTGGGAGGGAACGAATCGAAAAAATTTTGCGAGTCACGCCAAGGTCGTCGCGTGGGTACATCGTGGAATAAGATCAAACGGAATTTTTTTTCGTCTCATACTCTCTCACCTCGTCCCCTTGCCGGCAGAAACTCCACTAGTCCAAACGGACTCGAAGCTTCCTGACGTTAACGGGTCCCACCACCGTCAGAACTTTTGCCGCAATAACAAACTATGGAGACGATGGATTCTTCGAAAAAAAAGGAATATATATATATTTTTTTGTTACGATTATTTTTTTAGTTTGGTAAAGAAATCATAATCATCAGTGGCCTATTCGGCGATTTCGATGTTCATCTCGGCTTCCATAATGCGATTCCGCGAAGAGAGCCGGGCAGAGCATTCGCCGCGTCGAGGGTCACCGGGCGGCGTCGGCGGAGCATTTTGCCCTGTTCGTGTATCGCCGCATGTGTTGCGAGAGCGCACAAAGAAAGCGAGCGGTATTGGTGGCGCATCGGCGTGAGCTCGATGTCTCGTTATTCACGGCGCGCCGTTGCATAACACCGATAGCGCGTCTTCTTCTGCGCCGCTCTCTCGATCCCTTTCCCTCTCGTTCGCTCGGGCTGTCCGTCTCTCGTGCGTGTCTGCACTGCCGATGCGATTAGCCGTAAACGAAACTAAACGTACGATTCCCTCCGAAGTTAATTGTCCAATTTTCCACCACCTTCGCTCTACGACATCCATTTTCTGAGGTTCCCTCTCCAAGACCAATCAGCTTTATCTTCAATACAATTTTTATTAACATAATTTTATTTTCAATCCAATTTTTATTTCAATAATTATATTTTCTATCCAATTTTAATTACAATAACTATATTTTCTATCCAATTTTCATTACAATAACTATATTTTCAATCCAATTTTTATTACAATAATTCTATTTTCAATCCAAATTTTGTTGAACAATTACGTCAAAATTTATCCCATTTCTTTTGTTTATCATTATTTGAAATAGTTTTAATACATCGAGAATAATTTATGCTATAAATTCCCTTCACGATCGTTCGGATAAAAGGTTTGACAAATCCGACGGACGACACAGGTATGAAAAAAATTCTATACTCGGGACATACGATTAATTTAGTCCAGCAGCGAAAGGTGTAACCGATCGATGAAAAATAAATAAAATAATAATAACGCGCCGCATCTACTTTTATTTTCAACCAAATCCGATGTAGAATTATAAGCAAGATCTGCTCCCAGTCTCGAATAAAATGTTTTCTCTCGTCCATCCGCTTCTCCGTTCTCCGTTTCGGTGCAGCTCTCGCTCTCGTTCGAGCGGCGAACAAGGAGAGCTCGAAACGTGCCTCTCTGGCCGTGTGTGTGCGCGCGCGGTCTCTCTCGTACAGCGAGAGGCCCCGAGGCGTCGGGCGCGGTGAGGAGAAAGAAGAGCGCGCGCGCCGCTGAATTTGTCCTGCTTAGGGGGCATCGGGACATTACCCGGGTGACCTTGGCTGGTGGATCGCGCTCGGAGTCGCGCCCGGCTCGGCTGTTTGTGCATCGAACGAACGAGCGTGCGCGCGCGCGGTCGCGCCTCCGAGCATTGCACCTTGCTCTATCGTAAGCGGCGAAGCCGTTCGCTCGCTCTTTTTCTCGTCTCTGTTTTACCGACGCGCTTCGGCTCTCGCCGTCTCTCTCTCTCGCTATTCCCCGTCCGTTCTTTCTCGGGCATCGTCGCAACACGTTAAAATATCTCTCCTGCAACAACCACGTCGACGTCCGAAGCTACCCATCGCCTCTATACCGAAACACACCGATGCGATGTTCTATGCAACAGACACTCGCTTCGCGCTTCGAGAACGATGTTTGTCGAGCCGTCTGCCCCCCCCCCCTCTCGCCGCACACCCGCGCGCTCGCGCACACACATATCGGGCTCGATTGCCGACTCGTCCTGGGAACCGACTCCAGATTGGACGACGTTGTGTATATATTGTAACACTGTAGTTGCAACTACGCAGTCGATTAAAAACACGCTTTCCCGGAATTAATTTTAATTGATGAGTCGATTGTCGAATCTCGGACCGTTGACTTTTTACCAGGGAATAGAAAGCAAAATATAGACAGTAAAAAAGTTTGTACCTTTTACAACAAATTATTGTCCACAAACAATTTCGTATTGGTTAATTTTCCGATCGCGCCATTCTGCTTTGGTTTTGCAAATAAAAGTACTAATTAACATCGTTAATGACACGGCAAATAAAAGCGCGGGTTTGCGTATTCAAATCTGAACAAACGAGTTCGTCGCTTATTTAACTAAATTATTTGTTACGAAACTTCGAATATCGATCTTGCGAAATTATTTTTTACTGCGTAGCGGAGTATCGGTGACGATAAAAAAGTCAATTATTGGGACGATTATGTAATTAAAATATCTAAAAAAAATTTGTCGATGGACAAAAAATTGATTTATCGGAGACTTTGAATGCTTTGAATAAAAACCTCCGCGTCGGGACATAAATATTTTTCTTTATATATGGTACACTAAATATGATTTATAACTCAATCTACATTATTATTATTATTTTTGTACAAAGTGCAAGAGGGAGAGACGACCTCTGAGATATTCTTTGTCCAAGGGGGTTTTTCCCATGCGCGAGAGAATTTGAAACAAGAAGAAAAAAAAAAACGTTCGAAACTCTTCTCGATAAACGAGTTTGCTTCGATCGGATATGTTTCCACCGAATAATAATTTTTACGCAACACGTCCAACGTCATTGTCGCTCGGAAACGAGTTGGTAGTTGTAACAAGCGATTAGGGAGAAAAATCGAGAGCGTAAACAATTCGATAAGCTGGCGAAGGCGTCGATGACGAGGGGTCGACGGTGGGGACGGATACGAGACAAGGTATCGCCGCCGACGGGGAGCGACGACACGGTTGCGCGAGAGCGCGATGCACTTTCGGGACGAGAAGGCCAAACGTCCGGACCACATTCTTCGAATGTGAGATCATCCCCTTCGGCTCCTCGAGCCGGGACTCTCGGCTGGGTTTTGACGTCCTGCTCTGCGCACTCTTTAGGTGGGCGATAGGGAACTCTTGGAAATATATTACACACTTATATAAATATACATGTATGTGTTCGGACGAAGAAAAAGAATTCGTTCGGTGAGTGCATCAGCAACGGAAAGAGTATCAACGTCGGGTCTGATGCAACGCATCAAGTTTAACCAGCCTGCGCGAGCTAATCAGTGATTGGCTCGAAGAAAACGACGCGATTACTTGGTAATAACAGTGATATGTATACATTTATATACATACATATATATATAATTATAGGAGTATGCGCAATTATCGCAGGAAAGTGTGAGCGATAAACTTTTATAGGCTCTCCAGTGTCAGGAATTCGATGCAAAGTTTGCAATTTCTGTAGCATTACAAAGTATGCCTGTATGAAGCATTATGAGTATATCCTATGCTGCAAGAGAGAATAGCACAGTGTTGTTTTATTCGATACGGTGCAAAACATACAACGTGGCCAGACAACAAGATGTCGCAATAGAAAAATGGACAACAAAAATAACTAATCATAAACTTAAAATTAAAATATATTACAACCAAAAAATAATCCAAAGTAAGAAAAATATAACAAAATACAAAAGTGTAATGTCCCAGCTGCAGACTTCATGTTACTCAAAAGAAAACCCAACGAATGTTTTGTACTCTTCTAATCGTACATCTTAGGACTCCGCATTTATTATCGCGTAGATAGACTTTCGACCCTTACTAGCCTATGTGCTCAAACAATAAACGCCTAAAACACAGATCCTTGCTGAGCCCCTAAACAGTTATCTTCTTTAGAATTTATAGAAAAAAGGAGACTTTCTGAGACTTTATTATAAACAAAAGACCATCCGTCTGTTTATTTTAAATAGTCAGCCGAACACCCCGGCGGAAAAACGCCCTCGCGTCGCACTTGAGGCTTATTGCCCAAGCCGAGCGCAGTATACCCCGACGCCTCGAAATCATAAAGGCGATCCTAAATAACGTACACACCACACTCCTCCCCACTATTTTAACCCATAGGAATAAAAAATATTTGCAAAGAAATAGGAAATAAATTTCCTAATTTTAGTTTTCACCGAAATCTTCGACGTCGCACATCGCTCTAACGAGTCGGAATTGTCCGCAGAACTTGGATACATTGTAAAGCGTGCTTAAAGATTTGTGTTGTATGGAACAATAGTACACTTCGATACGAGTGCGAAAACATTTTTTCTGACGAGTGTGACTTTGCAGCACGAGCTGATGGCGAGTGTTGCAATCACACGAGTTCACAAAACGTTTTTCGCACGAGTATCGAACAAAATTTTATTTCATCACACGGTGCGGAAATGGTCACTTTTCCGCCCGCTTCGCGTTCGTAAAATCTCCATTTTTGCACCTAGTGATAAAAAATATCGTGCATCCCTCGTGCGAAACACTTTTTCTAATTCGTGTGATTACAGCACTCGCCTTCGGCTCGTGCTGCAAACTCACACGTTAGAAAAACGTTTTTCGCCCTCGTGGAGTAGGGGAGACCGGGGACAGAAGTAACAAAAATCCTTTTTTATTTTTTTACCAACAACTCCGAGAGTCTAACGCTTTGGCATCCAATGGTGTACCATTAATCTAGACTTAGGTATTTAGTTAAAAAAATGTCAAGCAGAAAGAAGCACGGAATTGCGAACACCGTCCCTTTAAATACAAAGAAAATTCGGTAAGAATTTGGGCCGTGGTGGGGTCAATTGTAACGGGTAGTGGGGTCATTTGTAACATCCTTCTGTAACAATGAAATCCTTCGCCGACCGTTATAAAGAAATAGAACCGGGGTGCATTACACAGAAAAATTTTTATTTAAATTTATAAAATTAAAAAATGTTTTAGCCGTCTAGGCTGTTTTACCCGGCTGACATTTTAGCCGGTCTAACTATACAGACCTGCTTTAAATGTTATAGTCTGCAATTGGCTGGTTATAAATTATAAGTGTATAAATTATCGCTGATTGCTTATAATGTAAGAATAAAATAAATAAATTATATTGGTATTGGTATTGGCATAGGTAGATGTTAATTATTGCAGGTTGACCCGGATCGACCGTTACAATCGACCCCACACATGATTATTATAGCAAAGTTATTGTGGCATCGTTTAATAACAATCTGAAACGGTTCGTCTCAACGATCAAAATGTTCTGCAAAAATGTACCTTTCAATTCCTTGTGCTTGTTTGCACTAATATTTAGTATTGTGTTGCCTAGCTGACGCG
>JAPYZD010003059.1:0-14034 GCA_030522725.1 Ichneumoninae sp. B BG-2022a
AATAACATTTTGGAATTATTATTGTGCAAAATTAATCTTTTCAGTATCTTTAATCTGCATGAATTTTTTCAGATTTTTATATCATCGAGAAGTACTTGCCATATTCGCTTACTTTTCTCGAACTTATGCGAGATGAGCGGGAAGCGACATAGCTACCTTAAGATACAGTACTTGCGGTACAGTCCCGCCAACCGTGAGTTTCAGAGAAAATTTCGAACACTTCTCGATGGGATAAAAATTTTAAAAAAATCAAGTGCATGGTGCTCCAAAGATTGTTTTTGTGAAATAACAATTCCAATTTGTGATTAATAAATTGAAGATAAAGATTATTATTCAACGACCTACCCGGCAACGTAACTATTTTTCTTCATAAAAATAGTTCGTTAACTTTTCTGAATATGTATGAATTTTTTCAGAATTTTTTGTGATCTTTGATAAAAAAAAAAAAAAATCAAACGTCCCCGGTCGGGAGAAGAATCTCGACGTTCCCAACGGAGCGAATAACCCGCCACTGATTTCCGGAATAACCGGGACGTTGGCAGGAGTATTGCGAGAGAGGAAGACGGGAGTCGCGTATAAAGCGCGGATATACGGCGCTCGATTGCGAGGCACTCAAATCAGAAATTCGAACTCGGCCGGGGACGGGGATCGAGTTGAGACGTCGATGCGTGAGCTCGAGAACGCCGGAGGTCTCGTCTCTCCGTGACACAGAGAAGACCTTTCGGCTTCTGTGCGAACGCCGAGGGGCGAAGCGGGGTCGTCCGAAGAGAATACGAGTCGCGACAGGGTGGAAAAAGGAGAGTCGTTGAGATACATCGGGGGAGGATCGAGCCAATTCACTAATCCCGATTTCCGATCAGTTCTCGGTCTCCTCCTCGAGCCACCCGCGTCCACCGCGCTTTCGCTGCTCGGTCGTATTTACGTTAACGGCCGCCGATCGGTTTCCCTCCCATTGATTTCGTTCCCGTGCTGTATAACAGCGCGGACGATATCCCGTCCGAGAGATTCCCGGATCACGGTCGCGCAGATGTTTCGCGGCAATGTTTGAAAATGTTTTTCCGACCCGCCCGATCGCGTCGGGCGCTTCCTCTCGTCGTCGAGGAATTCTCGTCTCATCGGACTCGTTTGTCTCTAAAGTCGTTTCGGTAATAGGATAAAATTTATCGAACGGATATCTGCCGGCCATTCTCCGGTACGACGTCGGAGATTGCGGGCATCGAGAGCAACTGCGCGGGTCGCTACGGCGAGCATTTCGCCTCTGAGGACACGCGCTGATGTACAATAATAGGCTGGAATAACAAGTGAAAGCGTGACTGTTACGTCGAGATGATATTTCTTCGAACATATTTTTCCGTACGGATATCACTCAGTCGGTAACTCCGCAACGAGATGGAGAGGGGGCGGGATTTACCCCGATAAGCCTCTTTGGGGACATCAAAGCTCGGAAAGGCTGTTATGCATATTGCACAGTTTTTTACGTCGGACTCGCGAAGTGGATGTGAAAACAAATTTTTTTTGCCATCCCGCGAGCGGTTTATTATTCGATGAGAAATTCTATCCGATCCCCGGCTGCGAAACTATACCGGCTCCTCCATTTGGGATAAGACTCTTTTTTTATTTGCCGGAAAAAATTGTCAAAAGCGGGCCGTTTTGCCCCGCAGTCGGGGTAAATGCACAGCCGTGAGCGCGATAACGCCCCAGAGGATGGAAGTACGATGGTAAATCCGGGAGATCCGCACGGAAGGCCGGGAAAAAACGATCCGGCCCATTGATAACATCACTGTTCAAAAAATTTCGATGATGAATTTGTTTTAATGAATATTGTTTCTAATGAACGGTATTAGAAGGTTTTTACATAAACTGACTCCGAAATTTCAAACACATGTGCGTTGCAATTTTACGGTAAAATTTTGATTTTCAATGAACATTTTTGTACATTTCAGGCAGAAGATTTCTAATTTTAATATCTGGTATCTTTAATTTACCAAAAAAAAGTAAATTAATTATCAATTAATGCAAGTAATGGAAGGAAATTTCATGTTCCAGTACATCAAATTTACGATTTATTTTTGCGGTCAATTAAAATTAACTGTTTTTTAAATCTATGCAAATTTACGAGGTACCTCTTTAGTGTCAAAACTCGTCATTTTACCCCTACGTAAAAAGGTTCATCAAATTACTCCAGAAATATTTCGGTACCCCATTTCGCCCCGCGTTCCCGTTTTGCCCCGGGCTCACCTCCGCCTCTATCCCGCCCCACCGAAAGAAAATATAATCTCTCCGTACGAACGGCAGCGTCGAAATCGGTCGGTATAAATCAGGCAGACAGTAGCCTCGAACGAGAGAGCGCGGAACCTCCGCCCTGTACACCCACAGCAGCGTGGATCTTCCGAAAAATCTTACAAGTTCAGCAGGGAATTAATAACTGCACAAATCACCGAGTGAAATACCCATTGAGAGATGCGCCGAGAAGCAAAGCGCCCTCGGACGCGGAAGGGAATCCCGTGGTCGAAACTGTGCGAGTTTCGCGATTTTTCTCCATAGTCGCCCGTTCGGCGAGGGGGGCGAGAGGGGGTCGGTTTGCCGCCCGGTTTCCCGGAATAAATTCGCGGGCGCTGTAAAGAATATTATCTATACCGGGGAAATGCCGTCGGACGTCGGAGCCGAGGCCATAGAGAGCGCACACCGCGCGGTCCATCCGACGTGCACGGAGGCGAATCTCGCGGAAAGAATTCGAATCTCGAAGAATTCCGGGCGCGATTCTTTCGCGATTCTCCGGGAGGGGGAGTAAGAGAGACGATGAATTGTCGACGGCCTCTCGGCGGGGGGTCGAAGCAAGGAAAATATGGAAGAGTCCTACGGTTCGTGTGTACGAGAGTCGAGTCTTGGTCGGCGTTTGTGCGTGTGTGGGCGCACACGACGTAGGTACATCCAAGCTTGGGAAAACTCCGCTCGCTCTTCCGTCGGTTCCTTCGTTTCTTCGAGGCGAGTCGCGGTAATAGATTCCTTTATCGCGGGCAGCGCCGGGGGAGCAAGGGAGCAGGTCGCGCGAGCTTCCACCCCCCTTTATCGTGGTTGAAATATCGATGAAATGGCAGAGCAGGACCGGGCGCAGAGCTCGCCCGAATACGGCGAGTACAGAGAGAAAAGACGAGATCTGTGGGAGACATCGGGATATCTCGGGCCCGAGAGCGAACCAAGTACGAAAACTTTTAACCGCATCCAGAACGCGAAGATGCTCGAACGCTTTGCCTCGATGCCCGCCCAACTCGGCTTAGCCCTGTACGCGAATTTATCGAGTCATCGAGGATGAAGAGAGCGTAGGACATTATTCTGTTTGCTTTTTTTTCTTTTCTTTTTTTACAACACTTGCTTATCTCTTCCGAGTACTTTCTATTGCGAAGCCGTGGTCAGCGATTTTCCATACCCACGGTACGCTCGGTCGTCACCGTGGACGAAAGTTTGGAGAGCAAAAACAAATCCTCGCATTACGAAATATTTAAATCTATGAGAATTTTATCGTTGTAGGGGAGGGCGGGGAAAAATTGCACAGCGGGGCAAAAGGAGATTATGAGACAAAACGCAATTTTCCAATAAAATTTGGATGCTGGCGATGGCGGTACGTGGGGCAAAACGGGTTCGAAAATCCGGATTAATCGTTGGGACAAATTGGAGCATCCAAAAATTATTGGAAAATTGAGTTTTGCCCTCACTGTCCCGTTTTGCCCCGCTGTGCCATTTTGCCCCGCTGTCCCCTAAGTCACTCGCGAGGCTTTTCTGAGGGTACGCCGGTTAAAGGTTAAATTTAGTAATAGTAAAAGATATTTATTGGCCTCCCATACAATCATGCCATATGGTGGGCGAATAGGCCATTGACCGAAGTCCTTCAGCCAGGATGGTCGCACTGCATTGGACGGTGTCTTACAATTTGGGGTTAAATTTATTTTAATAAAAAAAGGAAATATAAGTCTTTCGTTATACTTTGGAAAAGAATTTTGTCTTTTTTCGAAGTTGAAGTATAGTTTAAGTCAGAAAATACTATAATGACATAATAATAGCCTGGTCTCATAAACAGTTTGAGCCCCCGGATATTTTTTTAATCGCTTTGACGTCACCGAGCCGAGGAATTTTAGTTCCGAGAATTTCTCAAAAATTCCGATTCCTCGAAAATGCCTATTTCCGCTGAATCGCTATGTACATAATGATCCCACATATCATTCGTCTTTAATGACGACCGAGCGCGTTGCCGTCAAAGCTCTGAAGTTGCATTGCCGGCGTACGCGAGGACCAGTGAAGAGCGAAAAAAAAGTAACCATCTCCGCATCCGTCCATTGAATCAGTCCGCGCACGACGGAGACCCAAAGGTTTAAAATAAATTTCCCGCCCGTTTTCGATTGAAGCGTTTCGCGGAAAGAGGCTTTCGTTGAAATCCCGAGGGCGAACTCCGCGGGCAATTTATACACTAAAAAGTGCAAAAGCGCGTCTCCTTGCCCGGCTTTTCACAGCCGAAGCTGCCGGAAGTGTAAGACCTGTTACATGAAACGTGATCTCGCGACAAGGGGTTGAATGGATCGCGGCTCCAGAGGGGTTCGAGTGGGAGGCGAGAGTCGCGATTTTTGCGCAATTTGTGCGCCGGTCGGTAAGGAAGAGCTCCACTTCGGTTCCCATCGTGCGGCGAAATATCGCCGGAATTTATCGCGGATTACCTACCCACCCGTTTCCTCCACGAGCGCACTGACTCTTTACCCCTTATTTTTACGAGTTTCATCCACGATACCGCGAAGTATCGGTGGGTATCAGCCCCGACGGTAATCCGGACGGGCGAAACACGTGTATGGTCGGGCGATTCGTCATTGTCGCGATCCGCCTGGTTAACCAGCTGCAGTTGGTCTTCGCTTCCCTATTTTGTGAACTCGCCGCCGCGAGAGACATTTGTAAGACGACGAGCGCCAGCGGTATATTTTTCTTGCGCGGGGCGCAGATTAAGTGCGCGCAGTCTGTTAAGGGGTCGAGAGCGCTTCCTACCGAACTCCGCGTTAATTGCCGATCGCTCGCCCTGGGCCGGTCCGAGGTGAAAAATCTCGTCCAAAACAAAATCGCGATCGTTGACGCGGGAGGGGGAGGACCGAGGTAGGGGAGAGCGGGGCAAAATAGCATAGTACGGTAAAATGGGATAATGAGACAAAACGTACACTGAGAAAAGCTTACATAGTAAATAGATCCCAGGGGGGACGTCTATATTTTACAGTTACGACAATTACCAAAAATTATAGTTGTAAGTATGATTATAGTTAAATCAATTGAATATATACGATCACAAACTATCTATATAGACGTCCCCTCTGGGAACTATTTGTTATAGTAGGAAATACCATCCTTTTTTCTCAGTGTACACTGTCAAAATAAATTGTAAATTTAATGTACTGGAAATTGAAATTTGCTTAAATTACTTACATTAATCGAACACTAATGCACTTTTATTGTAAAATCAAAATACGAGATATTAAAATTAGAAATCTTTTGCCTGGAATTTACAAAAATTTTCATTAAAAATACAAATTTTATTGTAATATTGCAACACACATGTGTTTGAAATTTCAGAAACTGTTTATGTAAAAAAGCTTCCAATACCGTTCATTAATTTTCAAACAAATTTTTTTTATAGTGTAACTTTCCAATAACTTCTGGATGGTGGCGGTGATGGTGAGTGGGGCAAAACGGTGTTGAAAATCCGGATGTATCGTTAGGACAAAATGAGACAGACAAAAATTATTGGAAAATTAAGTTTTACTCCCGCTGTCCCGTTTTGCCCCACTGTCCCATTTTGCCCCGCTCTCCCCTATACAAGTGCTCCGCGCTCGCGGCGCACCGCGGAGAGACGCGAAGCGCCCCCGAGGAAGATCGGGAGGGGGGGGGGGGTACGGAGAGGAAAGCCGCGGATCGCGCTCACCCCATTTACGTCTTCCGACTCCCTTAGGTTAAGCCCGGGCCGCGGAAGGGGCTGGTGGTAATTCACACGGGGCCATGATGGATGCCTTCGACGCCCACGCGGCGTCGCGACGCCTGTGCTCTCGCCGTTGGCCTTGCCTTTTACCTCGACTTACGTATATAACACACCCCAGACGCCGCTCGGCGACTTGTACAGTCCCCTCCCCTCCGCCCCTGCTATCCTCCTTCTTCAACCGTATCGCACACTTGCATACCATTGCACCGCTGTACTTTCACCGAAGGATGCAATTGTGCAAGAGGGGGAGAAGAGAGAAGAAAAAGAACCTGGCTGGAGTAACTCGATGGGGAAATAGTTTCAATGACTGCATGTAAATTCAGTATGGGGCACTGGATTGTCAAGAGGATTAGATTTTTTTCTCGAGTCTTAATTCTGTGATGGATCGGTGACCAACCGCGTTGGGTCCGATCAGTTGCGCGCAAAAAAGAATTGGTACTTGCAGATCGATAAATGCATTGCGCCGACGAATTGATTAGCGATCGTTTAACTTGACTGTATATAAATTCTGTATGGGGCACTGAATTGTCAAGAGGATCAGATTTATTTTCTCAAGTCTTAATTCTGTGATGGTTCGGTGACGAACCGTGTTGGGTCCGATCAGTTGGGCGCAAAAAAGAATTGGTACTTGCAGATCGATAAATTCATTGCGCCGACGAATTAATTAGCTATCGATTGACTTGACTGTACGTAAATTCAGTATGAGGCACTGGATTATCAAGAGGATTAGATTTTTTTGTCCAAGTCTCAATGCTGTGATGGATCAGTGACGAACCGCGTCGGGTCCGATCAGTTGGGTGGAAAAAAGAATTGGTACTTGCAGATCGATAAATTCATTGCGCCGCCCAATTAATTAGCGATCGATTAACTTGACTGTATGTAAATTCAGTTCGGGGCTCTCGATTATCGAGAGGATTAGATTTTTTTCTCAAGTCTCAATGCCGTTATGGATTAGTGACGAACCGCGTTGGGTCCGGTCAGTTGGGTAACTTCCGATCGATAAATTAATTGTGCCGATGAGTTAATTAGCGATCGATTAACTTGTCTGGCCTTCAACTAATCGGTTCGCGGTCGACTGGGCTGTCGGCAGGAGCGACTGATAAGTTGGTCCAACAAGATTAATCACTCGGAGTCTGTTCGACCACGCAGTTGGTTGATAGCGGTGGCCTGGGCGGATACACTGTGACGTCCAACAGGTATAAAACGATAACGATAACACCAGATTCTCTTTATGACCCGCTTAAGTTATTGAAGTTCAGAACACACATGGAAAAAAATATGTACATATCTTTCACACGCTGCATTCAGATACTAACTCAGATACGGGTGTTAAATCTCTCGGTTTCTTAATGTCTTCACCTATTACGAAACATACTTGATACACCCGATTGCGCGATGTAACTCGAAAGGCATCGCACGAGCTGATGCTGCCGCTCGCTGCTCACAAGCTGTTAACAAATCTGTTCTCTTATCTGCGCTATCGCCACCGGCGATCTTATCTCTCCCATTCCCATTCGCGATGTATATGCCTCTATATATCTCTCTATAATATAAAAAGATTTCACCGTCGCCGCCGTGTCAAGAATCGAGGGGGGGGGGGTCTAATGACATAGAATAATAAGGGCCTAAGTCCATTCATTTTAAAGGGACTTGGAATGATAAAGGCTTAAGTTCATTTAGCTTAAAGGGACTTGGAATGATAAGGGCTTCAGTCCATTTACCATAAGGGGATTTGGAATAATAACGGGGGGTAAAAGACTTGGAATAATAAGGGTTTACATCCAGAAATAGGTGTATCCAGAATAGGCGCTAGTATGTATGTATATTTGTATAGATACATGAGCGTTACTACGAGTCGCGCACTGATTGACTGACTCGTCGTTTCTTTCGTCCGCGCCGTTGTGGAAGGAAGAATGAGGGAACGTACGTTATGAGAAGTTTGGCCGATGCTGTTAACGTTTCTGGGCGTATATGTATATATATATATATATATATAGTGAATCTACGAACGCCGAGACACCCAGGCCGAAGAACTCTTCGGCTCCGGTGAGTTCCACAGCGTGCTCAGCAGCCACTGTGCGCGACTGCGTAACCGATTCGATAAATCGCTCGGTAATTGCCCAACAGTGCTTCTTCGACCGGCGGAAAATATCTCGGGGTCGAGGGCACATTTTTCCGATCCCCTTTAACTCTGCGACTTCGGAGACTCTGACCGCTTATTATGTTGGTCGCGAATTTTGTTACCGTAACTAATTTACCTACTTAATACTGGGGCAACTAACTGTTTTGCTGTGGCAGCAAATGTTTTGCTATGGCAGCAAATATTTTTCTATGGTAGTAAATATTTTGCTATGGTAGCAAATATTAACAAATTATATTATAATATATATTAACAAAATTATTTGCAACAACAAATTATTAACGATCTACACTTCTTTAGTGAGACAGAAACATTTTTCTCCATGTGGGAATACAATATGACCAGACAAGTTCATATCGGAACTTAAAAAGAGTCTACAACTTACGCTTAAAAAAAAAAGATACATTTTTCCGATACCCTTTAATTCTCAGATTCGGGAGAATCTGACCGCTTATCTTGTTCCCGAATTTTGTGACCGTAACGAATTTACCTACTTAATACAGGAACAACAAACTACTTTGCTGTCGTATCAAAAATTTTGCTGGCGCAAAAATACATTATTAACGATCTACACTTTGTCAGTGAAACAGAACCATTTTGGTCCTATAAGATTATGGTATGACCAGATAAGTTCATGTCGAAACTTAAAAAGACTGTCTCCATCGTACGTTAAAAGAAATGATAATAATTTCAAAATTGCCCAGCAATGATTTACACTTGTGTGCCTTGTGAGTGTGCAAATTTGCAACGGTTGGAATTTGTGAAGGAAGCACAGGACGATGCAGTAAAAGACGGCGTCGCGGCAAATGTAACCCGATAGGTAACATCCACGGTAGAAGTGTAATTGCGACCGCTATATCGTGGATCGAATTCGTTTGGTGCCCGGTCTATTCGACTGCAATCGCGATGACATAAGCTTCGTAACTCAACCATCGAATTATCGTCGTTGGCGGACGGTATAACTTTACAGGTAGTCCGGAGCGACTCTGGGCTTGTGATACGGCTTGAGAGTGAAGCTGGAGTGCCGTAACACCGTATCGAAAGCGGGACTTGCGACGTAAGCGCGACAACGGAGCCGGACAATTTGATTGCCAATCAATTACGCTGGCTGCAATAAAACGTTAAGTCTCGCTGCGAAACACGAGAAACGAGCGATGGCCTTAATTTATTATATCTATCGTTTCGAGATTGCAACTTTTCTGATAACCGCTTGGATAGCTTGGTTGTACAAACCGTATAATAGAATTTTGGGACTTAAGTTTCCTGCGGTACAATTTGTTCACAAAAATTCTCAACAGTTCAGTCAATTTTTTGAAGTTCGCTTAAATTTTCATTATTTTTTATTTCGGAGTTTAACCGGCATTTCGTTATGCCATAGGGAGCGCTTGCACAATAACTGTAACTGCGGAGTCTCGAAGAGACGAATAATCGGAGCACGGCCTCGATACCGGAGCGATTAAACGGTCGTCGGGTGCCGGCGATCGAGCCTCGTCCCTCGTCGCGTTATTAAAAATAAATAATAATAATAGACCCTTATAGCCACATCCACGAACGAATGTGGCGAAGATGAGCTCGTACACGCGCAGTGATTTCTTGCACTCTCGGCAAAGTCACGCGAGATTGATAAACCGATAACGATTAATCGCATTAAAAAAAAAACAACAACAACAATAATACATATTAAAGCGAACGGGTTACTGATTATTGAGAAGTATACGATACGGGCAATCGAGAGGGTCGCACGAGAGTTCGCTGAAAATACACACAAAACTCGGGAAGTTAAGTGGCGAGCCGGTCGCGAAGACCCTGACACCGATGATAACGATTCGGGATTTATATGCTGCATCGAACAATGGATCGCGAGCGACGCCGAGGAAAATTGTTTTACCAATTTAATCCATAAAAAAAACAAGCCATTACATTAACCATTTTTTTAAATTATATTTTTTATTTCATAATAATTATTATGATTATTATTTATTTTAACGATTACGTACAATACTTCGTGCGTTTGAAGTTATGGTACACCGAGATCGGCCGGCCAATGACAATGTGGAGTTCCGAAAATATATCGCAGAAAATGGCGTTCAATTTTCGATATATTCGAGTGACTATTTAATAAATCGCATTTATTTCTACCAATATTGTACAGATTTTGATTTTTCTTTAAAAACATCGATGACTGTGCTATGACGCATATCAGAGCGTGTAGATGTATCAAATATCGTCAAGTAATTTGTAGCCGTTTACAAGAACATCGCGGACAACGAAAAATTGAGCAATACAATTATTTTTTTGACAACCAAGTCTCATTAATCTGTATTTTTTCCCGACACGGTTTCTTCACGCTTTTCCATACCAAATCGGACAAGCATCTTCGCCAATCTCGACCCACCCGTTAATTGCCAGAAGGCTAATTCGATTTTTTTTTGTAAGATGACAAGCATCTTTTTTCCCTCAGGATGTCGAAATTTTTCTCGCAACAGCGGGAGCTCGTACCTGCTCCAGAAGTTTCTGCGAATTGATGATAGTCCTCCCATTCCCCGAATCGCATATTATTAATTAATAATCGGCGCGTTCCTCTGCGGAGATTTTTTTGCACCACTGTTTCTGGCGTCTCCACAATGAAACCATTGAAAAGACCTTTCCACGCTCGTCCTTTTCCGCTTGCAAAAAAAAAAAAGATGAAAATAAAAAATAATGTCAAACAGCCAACACGTGTTGGCTCGCCTTAAGGACAGAACACGATGTGCCGAAAAAACGAGAGCGAAGGAAAGACAGCTTCGGAGTGCCGGCGACTGCTTTACGCGGGGAGGCAACTTGACGGGGCGTTTCTGATCCCCGGAGCTTTCGCGTCTTGCCGTCGTCCAAAGAAGCTATTAATTTCGTCCACCCCGCGGTCGCTAATTGAACGATCAAGCGTCCCTCACTGACGTGGCGAAAAACGCACCGAGCCCGCGGGTGACGAGCCGTTTATTCGGCGGACCGATCTATCGCACTTTGCGCGGCCAATCGGACTAAACGAGGCCATCGTTTTCGTGCTTTCGCCCATCTGGAGAAAAAGTGGGGTTTTTTCCCCCGGTCATCAATGAGTTTCGGATATGAAGCTCCATCCAAGATCAAACACCTACGCAATTCGAGCGTCGTGTGTCTCCAGCTGTGCTGATCGCTTCGAGCTAATTGCGAACGGATATCGGAAATGAAACTGTCCACTTGCGATGCGGAAAAGCACACCGAAAAAAAGATAAAAATTGATATTGGGGTAAGGCGTTGAATATGGCGCATTTACATCTCTACCTCTCACAACTCTACCAGACGACAAGTCTATCGGATAATAACTTTACCAAAAAAGGCAGCTCTAACAACTCTACCACATAACTACTTTACCAGAAAACATCTCTAGCATATTACAACTCTATCAAAATCTCTATCAGAAATTTAAAAACCTCTACCAGAATCTAAATAAAATTCTACCGGAATCGAAATAAAACTTTACCGGAATGACAATAAAACTCTACCGGAATACAAGGCTAGATGCACCCAGAAAAATAATTTATTTGACTTAAGTTTATTTGGTTTCAGTAAAATATTAATTTGATTTAAATAACTATTTACTTAATTGAAATAAATATTTATTTAAATCAAATAAATATTCATTTAATTCAAATAAATATTTATTTAAATCTAGTAAACGGTGGCCGTCAAATAAATTATTTTTCTGGGTGTGGTAGCCTTGTATTCCAGTAGGGTTTTATTTCAGTTCTGGTAGATTTTTTTTACTTTCTAGTAGAGATTTTGGTAGAGTTGTGAGAGGTAGAGATGTAAATGTGCCGTGAATATAGCTAAATTTCTTTTATGCTTCGCCAATAACTGTTAATTTCATTTCGGTTTAATGACAGTACTAACATTTTTACCGAGACGGTTTGGGATTTTTATTCAGGCTGTATGCAATATTTACCCTTCCTTTTTTTTTACTCCGTCTATGGGGGATAGTTTCGCATTGGGGGGAAAAAAACTGTAGAAAAAAAGCGCGAAAGCCGAGGAGTCACGTGTGAACGATGACTGAAGTGGGATGTTAAAGGGACGGGGAGAACCACCGGAACTGAGTGACAGGAGGCGATAAATCAAGACTGGATCCAGCCGTGCTGACGGTGAAGGTACGACATGTTCGCGTCGTCGAAGAGAATTTGACTGAGAGTTTGTGCTCGATAAAAAAGGGTATGTGCGACACTCTACAGAAGAGCTTAAGGGGGCGGTGATAAAAAAAAGGAATCGCGTGTCATGTACTCTTTTATGGGAACTCACGGTCCGACAAAGCGGCCCGCTAGAAATTGTGTGTACGACATCGGAGTTGAGAAGGTATTCGAAGTCAGACAAGACACTCGCATAGAGAACGAATTGACACAACGGCCGAGCAGAGGGATGGAAAAGCTGGTCGTGCAAGAAGAGAAATGGTTCAGAAGGGCAGCGGCGAATAAAAGTGCGTAACACTTTCTTCCGCTCGGGGCAAGACGGACCATTTTGTACCGATTTTTTATTTCTTTTTCTGGGACATAAAAATAATAATCTTGTCCGAAAAGGAGGGGTCCGTTTTGCCCCGCTGTCGCCCCCTGGACGTAGAGGCCTCCTCGTGGCATTAGCATCGGAACGAGCCTCTCCAATCCCGCCGGCTTTGTCCCACATCTTCCGTACGTTCTCTCCTCGGAGAGAAACGGTCTCGCGCATAACCGGCCCTCGTAGAATTCAATTTGATAAATATCGATTGGCCGTTGTAGAGGCAACATCGTCCAGCCTTGAGATTCCATTTAATAATAATGCCGACCACACGCCAACACAGATTTGTAGAGCATTTCAGAATCACGAGAGAACTTTCTGTCGTCGAAATCGAAGGACGATAAGTATTAAAACAAAAAAAAACTGACTTTTAATCAATCACCGTTCACATCCGGATTTTTTTTTTTTTTTTTTTTTCCTCCGTTTTTTTTGTTTTAATCTATTATTTTTTTGTTTTTAATAAATATTTTACTTAATCTTAAAAAACAGTGGCTGTCAAATAAATTTTATTTTCTGTGTGCAGATGTATTGATCGTTCCGTGGAAAGCACTAGAAAATTTCAACATATCTGCAATGAAAAGCAACTATAATTGCATGAATAAAATATCGCTCAATGGCTGATCGGTTCGAAATCTTATCACGTCGTGCATTTTTTTTTTTTTTTTTTTTTAATGCTGACGAGGGAATTTTTGGACACTGCAAGGGATCGAAATTTGTATCGTCCTACAGACTGTATTAAGGAATAACTACAGCGAGAAGGGGACACGCGAAGGGACGGGAGCCTGTCGAGTTTTATTCGCCGGGTATTAGCATAATAATTGCTCCACGGCTCCGGCGGGAGTGTACCGGAATACTATTCGTTTCTGTCCCCCTATTTCTATGGATGTTCGTCCGAACCACCAGAAAACCTCCACTCTTTCTTTTTTCTCATTTTTTTTACTCTCGTCGTCCCTCGTTTCCTCTTCTTTCTCTATTACACGCATCCCTCGTAAAGTTCCCTTTCTGTTTCTACTTCAACTTCCGGGACTGAACGCACCCACTCTATCGATTCGCGTTTAGTCCGTCAATCCGAAAAAGCCTAAAGTTTGAAGATCCAACTTCAGACTAACTTGCAGAGATTGTAGCAACGATTTCAGCAACGAATTTAGCAACGATTTTAGCAATGATTTTGGCAATGATTTTGGCAACGATTTTAGCTACGATTTCAGCAACGAATTTAGCAATGATTTTTACAATAATTTTTACAACGATTTTTACAACGATTTTTACAACGATTTTTACAACGATTTTTACAACGATTTTTACAACGATTTTTACAACGATTTTTACAACGATT
>JAPYZD010003060.1:0-16104 GCA_030522725.1 Ichneumoninae sp. B BG-2022a
GGGGGGGGGGGGGGGGGGGGGGGGGGGGGGGGGGGGGGGGGGGGGGCGGGAAGAAGAGGGCAAAGGTCGGAGCGAGACGAAGACGACGAGATTTATGCCCTCGGGTTACATATGCACATATACATATTCCTGTATATACACACTTCCTTAAGAAAGAACTCGTACAACCTCGACCATAGAAACACAAACTTATTATGCAAATTTCTCTTAAATTGTTGGTTGCCCGGTGAAGAACAATGCAAACAGAAAATGGATAATTATTGGACTGTGAATAACCGAGGGTAAGAAAAAGAGAAAAGAATTAACCGCAAGAGGGTTAGCTATAATTTATGTTAATTTGGATCGTAAAGTAAATTTTTCAGCGTTCATATGTGAGTGAAGGATCGCGGTGTATACAGCGAGAGGATTCGTTTGTGAAAAGTCTTTTGTGCTATTGTGCGGAAGTGTTCACTACTGTCGTAGACTACACTGCAATATACATGTAGGTAGTAAGAACAGCAGTAAATCTAAGGGGAGGATCGTTTCCGCCTTTCCTGGTCGTAGAAACGGTGGATAGTAAATCGGGTTCGGAATAAAATTCAAGGTCCTTCGAGGACCTTTCAATGAAGAAAAACAATCTACGAAAAAGGATATAATAAAAAAGAAATTCAGGACGTTTTGAAAACGTTTCAAGGTCAAGCAAAATTCAGGGTCTTTAGTTAAAAAAAAAAAAAAAATTGTAATTTAAGGTAACTAGCGCTATGACTGACGCCGCCTAAGTTTGAGAGGAATAAAAGTGAATTACAAACACTTCTCGATCGGATAAAAATCAGAAAAAATCAAGCATATGGAAGATGCTGATAAGATTGTTCGTCCATAATAATTATCCCAAAATGTTATTCGTTTTCTTTATGTTAAAATTTGTTTAAAATCGTAATTTTCAACTATTAGATAAAATTCTGAAAAAAATCATATGTATTCAGAAAAATTAACAAATAATTTTCGTGATAAAAAAAATTTGGTTTCCGGGTAATTTGTTGCACAATTTTTTTCAGTAATTTGTTATGAACATTCTGAAATTATTACTAGGCACAAACAATCTTTTCAGCACCTTTTATATGCTAGAATTCTTTCAGATTTTTTTCTCATCGAGAAGTGTTTGTAATCTTTGTCTTTTTTCTCTCGAACTTAGGCGGCATAGTACTACCTTAAGAAGTTCAATTGGAAAACATTTTTTTTGGGCTTTGCTGTAATATGTCATCTTTTTCTGCAGTAGTTGATAGTTTTTCTGCAAGCGTTGAGGGTGTTTAGGCAGAGCTTGAGTGTACTTGTGAGATTGAAGGCGAGTTCGTGATGACCTGAACGTGTTAGATCGGTGTGTCCAATTCGAAGCCGTGTGATGACGCTTTGGTGTTTTCTTCTGATGGCTTCGCGACATTTCTCCCAAAATATCGTTCCCGCAGTCGTGGACTTTCGTTAATTCTCGCACGGAAAGCGCGGCCGCCAGGCAACGTTTTCTGGAACAAACGCACCGCCCACAGAACAAGGCAGATGGTTGCTGCAGCGACCTACTAATTAATCGAATCCATGGGACTGTGTCCGCAACAGGAAAATGCTGATTGGCCATGTCTGGGGAAATATTGTCTATTCGACAAATAGTGTATCCACCTACGATCAGTGTATGTATCCTGCACGCTTACAATATCATCGGCGAAATATTGAATTTCCGAGTGAACGCATCGGCGCAGCGAGTCGTTCCCGGTCCCGAAGGTCTTCCGGCACATTACAATACATATGTATGAATATCTATATATGCATATATGTAAATTGAATATATATACATTATATATATATATATATATATATACAACTACGCATGCACCCATACGTTTACCGTCAATCGTTTCGACAATCGCAATTACCGCGGCCAACGATTCCCACAGGGCACCGCGCTAATTAATATAACCAGCGACGATTCGTTCGCGATTGACAGGAAAATGCGGGAACGCCAGGCGGTCCGGCAGCGCGCGAGACTCGCCGCGGTATGGCGATAGAACATCGAGGGGGTTGAGTATCGGTTGGGTGCATGGAGAGGGTGCCCGGGGGGAGTGAACGGGGTGGTTGGTTGGGGGGGGGGGGGGGGGGGGGGGGGGGGGGGGGGGGGGGGGGGGGGGGGGGGGGGGGGGGGGGTACTGCTGCTTCGCAATTTGTCAGGTGACAGGCGAGAGACGGGAATAAATGGACAATTACACAAATACAATGTTTGACGTCATTTCAATGACGCGAGAGACACCTGTGATTGATTGTTAATTGCCTCGGTTTGTTACCCCGAGGGGGTGAGGGGCGGGGGGCGGGCGAGTCGGGAAAAGAGAGAAGGGACGAGTGTGCCGAACGACGAACTGGGCACGGGCTTGCCAACGAGTAATTCAATCGAACTGATCGATGCAGAAGAGGTTTTCGACGCTTTTTTCTTATCATTATTATTTTTTTTTTTCAGCATGAGCCGCCTCCCTCTCGACCGATTTTTTGTTTATTTTCCAGCCCTGCCGACCCTCCCGCGTACACTGTGAAAAAGGTTTGTGCATCGAACGAAAATTTCTCCGGGTAACGTCCACATATTTTTTTCTTTTTGCATTAATTTTTTGGTTTCGAAACATTGACGATAAAAAAAAACTTCACTATTCGCAATTTCGCGATTATTTTTTCTTCGTCAATTCTGGCATTTTGAAAAATCGCCGAGAAACAAAGAATCGCGGAGCTTTGTGGACGAGAAATGTATTGTTAAATGTAGGAACAGTTCTTTTTGTTCGTGTGGATGCGGTATAAAACGCTCTGTGTTTTGCCCGCTCCGGTGAACGTGGTTGCTTTATTTGTTCGCTGTTAAAAAATTTACGGAAGCTGCAGGCGGAGCCGAAGTGCGAGAACTCCGGCTGTCCCGTAGCTTGGAAGGTTTTCCTGCCGGTGAAACGTCACGAGTGAGCAAAAAAAAAAAAAAAAGGATCACAGATTCTCGTCTGCAGGTGCAACTATGCGACTCGCCAGAAACGGTTCTCTGCCTCTGGCGAACGCCGGTTTCCTTCGCGATCCTCTCCCGTGTCATCCTTTCTCACAGCCTGCGAAAACGCGAACTCTCCGGACCATCGGGCGAGGTGGGCGTAAGTAACGCGAGGGACGTTGTTTTCCACGCTACATTTTCCCCGAGTCTTCCTCGCGGACTCTCTCGGATAAATTAGTCATCGAGTCGGATGGAGCTGCATACGCGAGTTTTATCCGGGAATTATTTCGTGGTACGCGCTTCCAACAGTTCGAGCTGATTATTATTTCCTGGGGTGTACAGTGAGTGGACGACTCTTCGTTCGTGTGCGAAATTCATGAATCGGAATGAAAATTGAGGAAAGCGCGTCCGTCCGGGAGCGTCGGAGGAAAACGTTCGACGGTGCGTTCGCCGCTACCTGACGAGTCGTTCCCGGTATGCAAATTCGTTTTATTGTCGCCCGTCTCTCCGCGTCTGAGCTGAGGAACGCGCGAACCCGTGTAAACGGGCAACGTCAGGCAGCGTTGACTTAATTTAATTTCTCTACCTACCGGCCGTTTCACTCTACGAGCTCGACTCCCCCTCCTCCCCCCTCCCGCGCGCCCCCTTTAATTACTGCCAATTGGTCCACCGCACGCAAATTATGTCATTTCGCGGAAGGCTCCGCTCCGGTCAATGGTCAAGCTGCGACGAGACGTGGAACAGTTTTACGAACATATGTATATATATATGCAATTTGAGTATAATAATGTTACGCTCGGGGATGTAATGAGCGGCCTATCATTACGACTCAATTAGACGTCGAGGAACGAAAATACCTTACTTCCTCGCGCGTCACTGACCGCTCTTTCTCTCTGATGTTTCTTCCGGTGCGCCAAAGTTCCCCGTTTCATGTACACGAGAGCTATACATTTAACGCGTTATTCTTCGGATTATACGCCGGAGTTGCAATAAGTAGTGCGTAAATTCCACGAGCCAAGATGCTGGCGCGTAGGTGAACTCGCAGTTTCAGTTGTCCCTATTCTTTGCTTATTGTTTTACCGCCACATTTCCATTGTTCCATCCATACGCAACTGCGGAATTTCAGGAAAATTATTGCTTTCGTAATTTCCAACCTAAGAAACACAAATATTTATGTTATATTTATGTTGAGAAAAAAGAATCGGATGTGCCGTTGGCAATAAAAAAACCCACGAGCAGTGAACAATTACAAATGGAAAAGCAGCGCACAGTTGAGTTGTTTTTGCATTCAAGAACGCACCCAAAGTGACGTAGACTATAGAACTATTTTGGATGTTTATGCGAAGTGTACATTTTTTGTTGAGATCCTACCAAACGGGATGCTAAGTTCACAGACGTGACGTCAGCTCGTCTCCTTCGGCGACGCCGTGTTTATTCGCGAACTGAGGAGACCGGCGTCCGAACGCAGATGTTGCGGTTATACAGTAATTCGGCGAGAAACGGACAGGAGTTGGAAGAAAACGTCTCAGTCAGGATGTTTAACTTATTATAATGTGCACCAGCGAAAACCACTTACCCGATCCTCCTTCGACGAGTCGGCCAGCAGCAACTTCCGACGTGAGTCCAAGATGATCCGAAACACGCAAATAAGCGTCTTGACTCCACGTACCATAGTGCTTCGATGTTCTCGATGCACCGATGGTCCTATCGTAATATTCCCACGATTTCACGGCCTGACTTTAATGCACAAATAACTCGTCACCCGATATATTCAAGTCATGTTATACAGAATTTTTTGTGCGTTTTTTTTTTCCATTAACCGATCGAGAGGCAGATATATTTATTGTAACGCGTGACGGTAGAAAATTAAATAGTCTGGTCATAATCGAACAAGCTACTAATTAATAAGAAATCGGGTTCTCGGCATTCTGCGGAAGGCACATGAAAAAACTTCAACAGATTCCTCTCACGAGTTGGTGAACCCGAGACGAGAAGTATAACAGAATGGCGGCCATACTTTTTTTTCTCAACGGAAACTCGACACCAAGGCGTACCACGTACCAACGCAAGAACGCGTAAACATGAGGGGACGTTCCGGACGATCAGTTGACGCGGAGTCTATGAAATTGGTACATGAATCTTGACGCTAGGCGTCGCGCAGATCGTCTTCGGGCTCGGAGTCTCGCGTCAGCTGATCTCATCGGGCAGTAAGACGCACATACAACACAGTTTGACCGTTAACACGAGTTTAATCTTCGTGCAGAGTTTTGCTGTCAACTAACATCGCGCTTGTGGAGTAATTAAATTCAGTAGTGTTAATTAACCGTCCATTGTGTGAAGACCTGCGGTTGCAAGTGGCTTTCGAATGATCGAACTTCGAGAGTAATCTTCGTCAAAGCGAAGTGAGTCGTAGACAACTGAAATTCTTTGTACAGCTCGGCGTTGCCAGAAACCGTTGAAAAGAAAATACGAAGGCACTGAACGGGAACAAACTCGTTTCGGGACAGCCCGAAATCAAACTGTATAAAAAATTAGACTTTCGAAAATGACCACACTGTTCGTGATTCTTTTTCTGTGCGAAATATTTTTCAGAGACCATACGTAAATTTTTATTTTTCAAATTTTTTCAGTTATTATTTACTAGTTTCTGGAGTTGATTAATTTAGCTGCGATTGACACGAGAAAGAGAGTCGAGGGATTCGCGTGTGCGCTGAAAAAGCGGAGGGTAGCGCCGAATTGGACGATATTGAGAGACTCTGAAATTTTCATGAGGGTTCCCCTCGGAGCAGTTAGGAGAAGCCGGGCTGCACACCGCTGACCGTTCCGTGTACTCGTTCGACTTCCAGCATCCTACTGTTCGGTCTCTTTCCACTTTTTGTCCCTCTTCGTCTTCCTCTATACCACGCCGGCGGCATGAAAATGAAAGTGGCATAGCCAGAGAGCTCCAGCTATTCGCGAAAATAACAAACGGGTAATTGAATTATAGGGGGAATTACGCGCGGAGCATACGGTTGCCCGGCCGTTCCGTCCTCGCTACACTCCTGGCACCCCTCCCGTCGGTCACTCTCGTCATTTCTTTCGTACTATGTTTTCAACCCTCGCTCACGTTTCAACGCTCGAAACACACTTTCGATAGTCCACTAGCACGCGCACCACTACTTCGAATTGTGAATTTCTACAATAAATGGTCCAATCATCTGAAACTGGGAATCTTTTTTTTCGGTTTTTTTTCGTAATCCTACCATTTTGGTAAATTTTGCACTTTATAAATATAATTATAATTATAAAATCACCAAACCTCGTGCAATTTTTCTGAGCCGATCGAGTTTCACTTGCGGGAGCGTTAAAATCCAATACATCGATGTAGTTAATTTCTCGATTCGTCTTTGGACATACACTTTTCTATCGATGAACGCACCCGACGGTATTTTATGTAAGTAGAGTAGAAAAAAAAGTTACACGACGAAGATTTACGGAAGCGTTGTTTGTTTTGTTTGCGTCAAAACGTTTAAGCGAATTAAGAAACTAGTAATGCGGATAAGTCGAGAAACGGGACGGGGGTACGGGGGGGGGGTCCATTACCTCATTTCATTCTCGCGCGATGTCGACGGGAAGAGGTCGAAGAAGAAGAGTGTTTCAAAATCCCTCGCCGTGAGAAAATCCCTCGCCCTTTATCCCTCATTCTTCACTCGGTTACTTACTTATCTTCTTATTCCACTTACTTTAATCGCTCGCTCCTACCGATTTCCACTTGTTTTTACGCCTTATCCCTCGAGGCAAATTCATTAATTAATTCCTTCGTACTCACCAGCTATCCTCCCTCTCTCAATTTATATGTTTCTTTCGCCTTTCGCTTTCACTCATTCTTCCACGCTCACCTTCCCGGACAACCTGCCGCAGCTTCTCCACTCGCCTAGTTAAAGTGATTACTAAATAAATTGCAATTACACTAATGGCTCAGGCATCGGCGTGTCCTCTCGCCCTTCCATCCCGTTCTTACCCGACGAAGATGCACACCGTTTGTTCTCTTTCCTTCGCCTTTCGACAATAAACGTTTCGAAAATTTTCATCCGCACTAAAAAAAAAAAAAATTATCGCAACTGCGAAATTATTCACAAAGTTCCATCATT
Source organism: Ichneumoninae sp. B BG-2022a (assembly GCA_030522725.1). Classification (NCBI taxonomy): domain Eukaryota; kingdom Metazoa; phylum Arthropoda; class Insecta; order Hymenoptera; family Ichneumonidae; species Ichneumoninae sp. B BG-2022a. The sequence goes on from JAPYZD010003060.1 coordinate 7,105, forward strand.
TATTTCTCGTGCATTTCCCAATTTTTCTCGAAGAAACATATTTTTTAAATAAAGTTGTAAAATAAAATAAAAAAATTAATTATACTTTGTGGACAAGAAATATTTGTTAAATGTACAGGGAATTTTACCGTTTTCTCAGATGCTCGATACCAACTTTATATGAATTTGCACCTCGTATAAAAATCACGCTCGAACGAGAGTAAGCTTCCCCCCCCCCCCCCCCCCCCCAGGTTGACATAACGGAGAAGAATCAGAGAATATAAGACGGTAGGGACGAGAACGAGATGAATGATCGACGATGTGAAATGAATAGGGCAAGAAAAAAAAAACATGCAGAAGCGAACGGTGCGACGCCGACAGACATAATTCCACTGTAAGATGTACTTTAGCTACCCGAACACACCTGTCGATTCCCACAAGAAAATTCAACGCTTTCCCGTACTCTCCAGCGGCAAAGTTTATCGGGTATCGAAGCGATGCCGGGTCGTCGCGATGTAAAAGGAAATATCGCGATTGTAAAAGCTTTTATTGTGATACAGTAAAAAAAAAAGTAAAATTATTCGACGTTCTGTAAAGGACATAATTGATCGAGAAACCGAGATACTCCGGTACTGTCCGGCTATGGGGGGTTTCGTATTCCTGAGAATTTCCACGAGTATAACTCGCGCATGAATTCAACTGTACCGGCTATCGGGAAGGAATATTATTTGTCAATGGCATTCAGTTATAAGCGGCTTGGGACATTATTGTGCCCGCCGGTGAGCCTCCCGGGCGGGCGAAACGGACGCGCACGATAATACGCCTGTACTGTGTGTACGTAAACGCGCGTGTGTGTGTGTATGGGATACCCACAAACGATCTCTGGGAAGGAGGCATTCGAGAGAACGCGCGGTTTACGCTCAGATGCGGCGGATCCCACAACCGTTGTCGTTTACCCACGACGGTTTTCGATAAACTTGGGCCGTACTGCTAATACCGACTGGAGAGGGGCAAAATGGGCGTACGGAAAAAAATTGATTCACGAGCTACAAAAAAATAAAACATTAATATGTTATTTAAAGGCCACTTATCGTCGAACGCTGTGGATGACGTAACCGGTGCTGTTTACTCACGACGGTTTTCAATAAACTTATACCATACTGGTGATACCGTGTGACAGAGCGGCGGAGTGGGCGGACGAAAAAAAAAATTTCATTCAAGGAAAAAAAAAAACTTATAATCTAAACGCCACTAATCGTTCGGAAGCTGCGGATCTCCCAACCGGTGTTTCCCCATGAAGCCTCCTTGATATTGTAACTGCAGCTTAAAAATTCGTTTACACTGAGAGAAGGACCTAGTAAAAATTACCGACCATCTAAGAAAGATTACCATAGCACATAGTAGTAGAAAGTCTCAACTTTTCCAAGAATGTTTACTATAATATCTAAGAATTTCTTTATAAACCCGGTACTTGCTACCATAGGTGGCGCCCTAGCGCCCTACTATGTGCTGTCGTAATATCTCTCAAATGACACAGTCATTTTCACTAAAACCTTCTCTCAGTGTATCTTCATCTATTTTTCATAATCCTTTCGAGCTCGATTTCAATTTCAACGGGTCGAAAATATATATTTGTGTCCACTCGGCTCTCTCAACATGTTACCGGTGCCGAAAAAACGGCAGGATACGTCAAAGGGTTAATTGATTAATCAAAAGGTTCTCCCATCCTAAATTGATAAACTTGGTCGAATACGTTAGTCGTCGCGACGAGTTTTCCGAGACTAACACACTCAGACGCAACGGAGGATCGTGGGTCGAGGATAAAAAGCGATGGAGTCGAACGGCGCAGAGGGGCTGGGAGTGCCTGCGAGAACGTGGACACGAGTGTGCGCGTCCATGTGTGTGTGAACGAGTGAAGGGTTAAAAAAAATGTCTGGCTCGATCCACAAAGAGGCTCGCGGCAGCAGTCACTCGTACCTCAAACGTACTATTGACACGAATTTGTTCTATTTCGCGATATTTACCGGAGCTTAATATTTTCAGCAAACAGGTTAAGTGGTTTCGAGTGGACCGGACGAGAAGAGGAAGCGGGAGAGAGAGAGAAAGAGAGAGCGAGCGAGTGATAGGGCGAGAGGGGGAGAGCGAAAGTGGTAAACGCGAAGTGAGTGCTGCGACGGTCCGAAATGACGAGGGTTCACCAGATTAGCTGGTTTACTCGTTCGTTCGTCATTTATCTTTACCCGCACCTCCCTCACTATCTTTTAGTCTCTACGATATTCTCCCTTGCCTCGTATTCTATTTGATCGTAAAATCAACAAAATCGCTAGAATACCTAAAATACCTAAAGTACCTAAAGTACTGTTACGACCGAAATCAACAACACGCGTATTTGATTTTAGGGCGGATATTATTAATTACAATTACAGTAGAACCTCGATTAACCGGGTGCGGATCAACCGGGCGGCAGTTTAACCGTGCCACTCTTTTTTTTTCTTCGGTAAACTTTTCTATTTTTAATATACTTTTGTACGTTAGTCGTTAAGTTTGTAAGTCTTATCTTTCTTCTATATGCTATACCACTTCTATTTGCTATGAAAGCCGAAATCTCGAGAATGTAACGTATGGGAGTGATTCCGGATTTTCGAAATCCACTTCTGTATGCTATGAAAGTCGAAATCTCGAAATACTACACTATTTATCTGAAGTTCGAACTGTAAAACATGAGCTCATGGAAAGTCTGATCGAGACATTTCGTCATCTCGTCAATCAACACTCTGTCCATTTGTCATTTGTCATACCAAACTATTCCAGTCATCTATGTAATAATCGTGTGTCTCAGTCAATCCTCACCTCTATATTTGTAACAATACCAAAAATACCCGAAACACCTAAAATACCTAAAAATAGATAAAATACCTAAAATACTATTGTCATCACGGTTATCGCAGCGCCGAAAGATCTTTCGCTCGTCATTCCACAAAGTCGTGTATGATCGAATGCTCAGTCGTTCCATTAAACTCGGCGACTAAAACCGTCGCGGCAAAGCTGTCTTACAGATTGGCCTGTTAGACATAGAATACCGCGAATACCTTAATAGCATTTAGTCTGATTGACGTTGTGGCGCAACGCTGCGAACGCGAAAGATTCCCAGGCGATAATCCTCGTAAGGTTTCTTGCGAATCCGACATGCTCGTCTATTTTCAGCGATGCGTACCTGAGAAACGCATTCGGCAATACTTGTCTATCCGACTTCTCGATCTTGTACAGCAAAAAATAAAAAATAAATAAAATAAATCCTCGAGTAACTTTAATTCGCCAAGAGCCAGTGTTGTACACGATCTCGTTACTCGTCCTCGGGTTCGTACGCGTACGACGATAATTAGAGCGACGTTCGCATTTTCTTCGTTACCTCGACGAGCGATCCTTCCTTCTCCCTTATGCGCGCTCAGACCGATTGCCATGGTTACCACGCATCCGTGGCTCTTTGATTCCCGATGATTATCTCGTTACGCGTAAGCACGCACGACCTCGACAAGTAATTACTCACTCTCGTCCCCCCCCCTCCCCCCCTCGGGGGTTGCTTACCAGAGCTCTTCGAGCAGGCATTGCATGTGCTCCGGGGCGAATGGGACTCGAACATTTATACGCGCCGCACTTGTTCTATATCCTCGTCTCCTTCACTCATTTGCAATCGCGAACCAGCGCCGCTTTTTTCGAACGGCGACGAAACACTTCTCGTGTAGATGTCGTAGTTTTTCAATTTTTTTTTTGTTCTTCCTTTCCTTACGATCGCGGAGCACCGGCGGCACGGTCGGGGACTAATTGCGGGCATAATTAGCGACTCTCGAGTCATACGAGCTCGGCGGGTCGACGAGTTTACCCGCTTACACGCCGTGCAGGTAAATTGTGTACCGTGAGCGCTTACCGAGCACCTCCGCGGCGCGATTGCGTAACCGAGAGCGGCGTTAAAACGAAACTCCGCGGTTCTCACGACCTCGATTGTCCGCCATTAAGTGGATGGAGGATTTTTTTTTAATTCCACGGCGGGGGCACGCGCAAAAGTGTAACGAAACTTTATTGATAATCATCCGAGGCACGAGACGCTTAAGGGAGTCAGGTTACATCAGTTACTTAGTGTCTTTCGTGTTTCTGCTTCTTGGGAAAAGTTTGTTTTAATTCAAACTTTGGTAGATTTTTTGTTTCATTTTTTTTTTGGTACGAACTCTTTGATCGGGGGCGTGAAAGAACGTAGAAACTGGGAGCGCGGTCAGATCGGTGTTTCAATAATGCGCGGTTGACGCTGCTGTAATCCTAACCCGGCGCGGTTCAGCATTAATAAATAACGCGGCGCCGCATCGTATAATTCACAATTAATAATTCATAAGCGGCGTTACGGGTGGGCGACGGAAGAGCAGTTGAGAATGCTCGGTGGTGGAGTCTCTCGCGCGTTGTATTAACATAAAGGTAAATTAAGACCCTCCGGTCAATTATAATAATTGCGTTACTGCAATATTTATTTCGTTGCTGTTTTTGGTAAGCCGAGATGGGGATTCACCCGCTGCATTTACCTTTGACAGTCTTTCCGTTTCTGAAAATAAATAAATAAATAAATAAATGAGGCCTGAAGGACTCATTTATTTATTTGCCCTTTGTCAAGGTGTATAATTATCGTTAAGTATAAAACTAGTGTAAAATGATAAATGTATAAATGTATAGTATTGGGAACAAATTTCTTTTACCACTGCTACTAAATAAACAAATAAATAAATGAACAAATAAATAAATAAACAGAAATAGTAGTACGCGTTCGTGGAGAAGAAATGTTTGCTAAAATGTACGAATTTTTAAATAATTTTTTCTTTACTGTATACCGGATATTTGAGGGTAGATGGACGGATGCGAATATAGTGAAATTCGTCACTATGATATCAACCAGAATAGCGTGTCGGGGTGTGTACGTCGCGACTGGACTGCGATCCGTGTGTGAATCCGAGTAGCGAGAGGGATACCATCGACATTTCGAGCGGAATCGTCTGCATATGCATCCCCCCCCTCCCCTCCCGATGTATTCTATATAGATGATGAAAACGGGGATTGAAGTTGGCGCCGGGCTTTGTGAAACGAGACCCGTTCGGAAAAGCCGACGCCATTAACAACGATAAAAATAATCCAATCCGACGTTTGTTTGATATATCAGGGCTTATATTTTACCGACATTTTGCACGAATGATGATTACTGTGCAGTGCCGTTCAAAAATCACTGGTTCCTCTCGAAGGGGCGTCATTCGAGAGCGCCCGAAATTATGATCTTCCAATAAAATATATCGGGTGTCGAAATTCGTAAAGATTAAAAATTTGTCACGACAACAGAAAAACGAATAGATCGGGTTTATTTCCGTCGATGTAATCCGCGGAACGGAGAAAATCCCTTGATTATATGAATCGCCCTGTTTATCGGTCGAACGGTAGCGCTTGTGTGATTCACTGTGCGAAAGCGTCCGGGTGGAATGGGCGAAAAGAAATTTAAAAAATAAAAACGAATAGAGAGGAAACCGGATGGGAGTCTGCGGTGTGGCGACAAAGCCCGTTGGCAACCGCGTCGTCATATCGCACGGAATGAATTTTTTTTTCTCATTTAATTATTCAGGCTTTTATATTAATCACGATTGTAATGGCCGATCGGCGGGGAGTGGCGAGGGTTTGGGACGAATGAAAATCGAAAATTCGCAAGCGTGATTAATAATTTGACGCGTACGCGTAGAAATTGAATTGTACAGCCTATCGCTGTGTCCACGCGTCGGTGAGTCTTTCAGATAAAATACAAAAATTATTTGTACCGCGCGACTGAATTAAACGAGCAGGACTTGTTTGCTTCGCGAGAGTGACCGGCGACGTCGAGGCGAATAGACATCTTGGAGATGCGTCAAGTACAAAAAATAAAAAAAGTAAGAAACTATAGTCATCCCACGGGGAGGTCGAATGGACCAGGCAACCGAGAGACATAACGTCCCAAACGTCTGAGCGTATACTCGACAAGGTGTCAAACTCTCGTCTCAGTTATTTATGAACCATACGTCTGCGAGGGTCTCTCGACCTCGAGGATAGTTTCATCTCGAGTCGACCTGCGACCACCCTCGGGCTTCGCGGCTGTTTCCTATCCTTTTTATCTTCGGGGAGTTATGAAAGAGATATCGACGCCTGAGACCCAGAAGGGCGTATCCGATACCATTTAGAATGTGCAACCATGTGACATACGCCCTTCTGCTTCCCGACAGTCGATCCACACGTTTCTTGTACGTCTCTTCAGTTCGCGCTGCGAATACACTGTAAAACCGACGTTTCGTCTCTGCGGCGATTAAATTGTTAATTCGATAAACCGAGCAAATGTGAAGCGTAGTTCGCTCCACTTTTCCTCGTCGTTTTATCACCCGGGATACGCAGAAGCGGAAAGCGCGATCGTCTGCAAGGGCGCTCATTCTTTGGGGATTTGCAGAATTTACACGCCCCCCCCCCCAATGCAACGGAACTGACGAGGCAGATCGGGCGAAATTAAAGCGGGAAAAGACGTTCTTAACGACTGGTGGATCCGAGCTCGAAAATATGTGTATATGTGTATGAGATTGCCCTGGTAACTCGCTTGCCGAGATATTTTATACGCTGGAGGTGCGAAGACGCGAGATGGAGCAGTTTTTGATGCTGGCGGAGCACTTGGTGAGTTTCACGGCTCGCCGGGAGAACTCTGGATCCAGACTGTTCGGGGAAATTCTCACCCGGCCTAATCGGAACTTTACGGTCGAAATAAAAGCGTTTCTGTGCACACTGCGAGACTCGGAGGTCTATGGAACATTTAACTCGAAACACATTTGCCATGTTTCGCCGGGACTCGTCCAAAGGGACGAGGTGTATTCGGCTCTCCCGTCTCCCCCGAATGGATTTGTGTTCCAGCGCATCAAAAACTCACCCCTTCGTGCTCCGAGTCGCGGGTTCAACCGCACAGTTTGTATTTTCCTTCGTATCCCACCTATATCGTTTCTGGGGTATCCAGAGCGAGGTACTGGGAGAAGCTACGGAGCGTTTAAATTCCAAAAGCCCTAACGCGCTTTCTTCCCTTCCTCGGGTACTCCGTATGAGTATTTTTTTGTTTGCCACACTAAAACTCCCGGATAAAACTTCGCAGTTAGCCCGAGCGGGCGTTTATTTTATTGACTGGCAAAACTGCGGGTTGATGCAGTTTCGTTTTATGTCTCAGTTACCTACGAGAGCGGATGCCGCGATGGTCGGAATATCCAGCGGCACGTTGAAAGTTGTCGGTGCTCAGGGTCTAAATTCGGAGCAAAGTGAACGGTAAATTCGAATTATTCCGTGAAAGCTTATAACGACGGTTATTGCTTAATCCGAGGACTCTTTTCCAAAAAAAGGAGGGACCGGAGACACACAAGCCGGTTTCCCGATATCGGCTTTTCGGCGAATGGTACAGCTGGTCACGTATAGAAACCGACGTTGAATCGACCACGGAAACACAAGATATTCCGACAATTCTATTCCCCGCGCACGCGTTCGAGGGCCGAACAGCTCCGCTCGTACGTCTCGCTCGCGTCTCTCGATCTTGTTCCCGGACAAACACACAGCGCCGTAAAAACTTTTCCCGATAGCTACCCAGCGTAACGGAACGCGAAAAACCCCATTGGTAATTCATGCGCTACGTGGTCCCTCGGTTTTTCCCTCTCGCGGCTATACTTTCCTCGGTTTCGCGAAATTCTGCGACGGTTTCATGCCTATAACATGATACTCTATCGCTCCATTCGCCACGTCAAAACTCGGTGTGTTCGCATCCGTCCGAAGTTGCTCTGCCGTCAACTTCCGCGTGTCCGAGCCATTCCCTCGGTTCTCCAGTGGAACGGACGGAACTTACCGATCCGTTGTTTCGCGCCGAAGCTTTGCCAGCCTCGGGAGTCAGGAAAATGATAAGCTCGTTACCGCGAGCTCGCAGCTTCCTTCGGATTTTTCTCTCGTGGAGAAAAATTGTTTTGCCACCTTTTGTTTCTGCACCTAACCAACGCCGAATGCGTTTATAAACGCCCGGTGGCGTACGTACGGAGAGTCACGACGGATAATCAAATTACCAGGAGTTTCTGCCGGTTCTGCTATTTTGAGGTCGCGAGGTTGAGGAGGGAGCTTTCTTTTCCACCCCAGCGGAAGAGAAACGTCGGGACAACGTCAAAACGCGCTCTACGTGACCACGAGCGAGGTGCCTCGGGGATAGTGGGAAGGACGTTCGTTCTCTGTACCCGACGATGCTTCTTTCGGCCCGGAAGAATTATCCGTTGTCTGGGATTCGAAGGAAACAAGGCGAAAGGTAAAGGAGGTTACACATTGATTGAAGCTTACAGTCTCTCTGCAAGTGGAATTTGTCACGTGCGACCGTCTAGTTTCTCCGAGGAAAGGAGCTTCGGAAGTTATTTGCTAAGTGTATTATAAATCTAAAAAAAAGAAAATCGTAAAAAATCAAATCAAAGTAGCCAAGTAGTAGGACATACAAAAAATGTTTCAAAAAATATGTTTATCAAAACAATCTAAAAAAAAAACAAGATGCAAGAAATCTTGACAAAAAAAACTTGGCGTGCCAGTTTTTTTCACAATTACAGTTACTGCAGGTAATAATAAGCTGCTTATTGTACCTAAAGACTTTTAGGTACGCTGTAGTAGACATTTCAAGATTCCCTTTGAAGTTTGGCTTACAGTAGAACCTCGTTTATACGAGCTTCGGTTAACCGAGGCGCCACATTAAGGTAGCTCCAGCGACTGGTGTTCATTTCGCCTAAATTCGAGAAATTCGGGCAAGAATTGCAAACACTTCCTGATGTTATAAAAATCTGTAAAAATTCATACTTATTATAGGCATTGAAAAGACTAATTGTGCACAATAATAATTTCAAAATGTTATTAACAAATTGTTGAAAAAATAATTGTTCATCAAAATATGCGGTAACTCAACTTTTTTTTTATGAAAATGATTCATTC
>JAPYZD010003061.1:0-14030 GCA_030522725.1 Ichneumoninae sp. B BG-2022a
ACGATTACTTAAAAATCTGAAAAAATTCATACGTATTCAGAAAAATAAACGAATCATTTTCATAAAAAAAAGTTTTGTTGCCGGGTAATTTGTTAACCATTTAATTTTTTGATGAATTTGTTAATAACATTTTGCAATTATTATCATGCAAAATTAATCTTCTCAGTACCTTCATAATACATAATTTTTTTCAGATTTTTACCCCATCAAGAAGTACTTACGATTTTCTCTTATTGTTGTCGAACTTATGCGAAGTTAGCGCGCAGCGAGACTCCCTCCTTAACGAATCGCCCGAACTGTGTTAGACTCGCGCGAATTATTCGATAAATAGTTCACCCACTGTATCCATTCACTTCCGGTAGAGCCCGTTACGTTCTTACGGCGATTTTTCCGAAGAATTTGCCGTGGGTCTCGGGTCGGGAGAGTTGATTGCTAATCCACAAGGTAAATTTCACAGTTCGAACGTAGAGTTTCCTCGGCACGTCTGTCGGTGCAGCTACGGTGCGACAATCAGTATCGTCGCGGAAAATGAATAAATTATATAGCGGCGGGCGCGGACGGATTAAACTTTGCGCCCTCGCCGCGCCATCGGGCGCCGCCGGAAGAAAATCCCTTTGTGCTTCGTTTAACGACGTTAGGTACGTGCTTCACGCGGGTACCGACGGGTGAAGCCTCCTCGTAGCTCCGAAGCTGTTAGAAATGAAGAGGTGCCGAGAGAACGCCTTCTACGTGCTGCTGGCGGCCTTCCGACACCTGACACACGAGCTTCGGCGCCGACTCTCGCGAGGAAAAGCACCAGCGACGCGGAAGCTTTCAATTAAACGTTGCGATGGAATTCTTGCCGAGAGAGAGAAAGCGGGAGGCGAGAGACAAGATCAATGCAGGGAAGTGCGGCGAATTTCCATCCCTCGACGCAGCGTGAAATAATCGATGGTAATGAAGAAAAGAGGAAAGAGGTGAAGGGAGAGAAAAAGAAAAAAAACCGCTACACTTTGTCGGTACATAATGTTCGAAGGAAAATTACCGGGTGTTAATTGTCGAACGTACGGACGGATGGATGGAGATTATCGGGCGCCCGTTTCGAGCGCGAGAGGGGAAACTCGGTGTAATCTATGAGTCAATTAGGAATCGATCGATTCGCTACAACAGCAACACCGGAAATTTAATTAATCGTTTCGTCGCGTACAGGATAGCGAGAATTCAACGTGCCGTTTGCCCGCTTTACACTCTCTGTGCGGTACGTTAATGGAATCGCGAAATCTCGCAGATATCTCTCTGCCTCATTCTCTCCACGGCGGGCAAACATGCGAGAAAACTAGGGGGGCCCGTGCCGTGTCAGCGTGCAGAATTTAGCCGGCGAAACGCAATTACATTCGATTTAAATTTTGTTCTGGCATCGATTTAATGTCCCCAGACGAGCGCGCGCGCGTGTGGGTGCGCACGTCGGCGATGCAACGATAGTGGGCACATAGGATTCTAGGAACATAAACCGCATTGGGATTCCAACGCGGTGCAATCCGAGTATCTTTTCAATTATGCTTGTAATTAGCGCAATTATCGAGTCATTTATCTCGTATGGCGATGGCACTCGCCGGAGGGACCGTGTATTATCATTTTCTTCGTATGGTTATCGCTTTCGAATGAAACGCACTTACGGATCGCAAATTAGGCTTTCGCTCGGGAGACAATCTTATGGTAAAAAAGTTTAGAGTGTCGGGGCCTGACAAGGTTTATCTCAGCATAAACCGCATCGGGTTTCCAACGCGGCGCAATCCGAGTATCTTTTCAATTATGCTTGTAATTAGCGCAATTATCGAGTCATTTATCTCGCATGGCGATGGCACTCGCCGGAGGGACCGTGTGTTATCATTTTCTTCGTACAATTATCGCTTTCGAATGAAACGCATCTACGGATCACAAATTAGGTTTTCGCTTGGGAGACAATCTTGCGTTTCAAAAGTTTCCAGTGTTGCGTGGGAGTCTGACAAGGTTTATCTCCACATAAACCGCATCGGGTTTCCAACGCGGCGCAATCCGAGTATCTTTTCAATTATTTTATTTATTTTATTTTTTATTTATTAACATACACGGGACGAGCCCTTTTTACAGTAGATAAAAAATTCACAAATGTATTAACAAAAATTATGAAACGCACTTACGGATCACAAATTAGGCTTTCGTTCGGAAGAAAATCTCGCGGTTCAAAAGTTTCGAATGTTGTGTTTTGGCCCGGCAAGGTTTATCCCAACATAAACCGCATCGGGTTTCCAACGCGGCGCAATCCGAGTATCTTTTCAATTATGAAACGCACTTACGGATCACAAATTAGGCCGGCGCTTGGGTGAAAATCTTGCGGGTGAATAGTTTGAAGTGTTGCATCGGGGTCTGACAAGATTTATCTCAACATAAACCGTATCGGGTTTCCAACGCGGCGCAATCTGAGTATCTTTTCAATTATGAAACGCACTTACGGATCACAAATTAGGCTTTCGCTCGAGAGAAAATCTTGCGGTTGAAAACTTTAGAGTGTTGAGCCGGAGTCTGACAAGGGCCTGACAAGGTTCATCTCAAGACCTCGTCGGGCGGAACGCCCTTAACTTTCTGCCAGCGAAGGTGCGAAATATCAACGCGCCCCTCTCAATCCTTTAATCCCTACAACGTTGGGCTTTTGAACGACGCTCGTGTAAAGCTATTGCCGAGGTTGGATCCACCTCGTGTGGGCTTCCGTCAGATTCACTGGCTTTCACTGAGATTAAACCCGACCAGGGCGTTCGAGCGGGGCATTCGTAGATGGGGGCAAAAAAATTGAGCGACGGACAGAAAAACCACCGGACGGACGAAGGAAATTTAATTGTCGATCAGACTACTTTTAAAAACCGTTTCGTCGACGGTACAAAGGAGGCTGGAAGTCCGCCTTCTGTTCGTGATCCGCATAATTGCGAGATCTCGGCCGAGAGTAGACGGGCGAACGCACAGCGCGGACCGTGAGCGTAAAAGCGTATCTGCGCTTATAGAATTTCTGGAGTTATTCGAAACGACCAGATATGATTATATTCCGCAAAGTTCTGCTCCTCCCCCCTCCCCCTTACTATTTCATGGTAGGATAGAAATGATTCGTGTTATATGAATTTCACGGGTAGAATAGTAACAGCGCGCGGGCGATTGCCGGCGTTCTTGCGCAACTTGAAAGTTGGTCCAGCGCGGCGGAGAAGCTGCGGAAGCTGGAGCGGCGGGCGGCGTGTGGCTTCTCTCGAATCGTCCGCAGTTTGAACTAGTTTCACAATCTGCACGGAACGAAAGGGGCGGACCGCGGAGCGGGCTATGCAAATAAAATCGGGAAGGTAGCATGAAATTTCACGGTGATCCGAGTCTCGTAAGCGGTCCATACTTTAACATAAATACGTTTCCATTCCTTCCGATTCTGGGGCTTCGGTTATTAACGACGGTTCGTTTTCGTGATAGGGCGAAGTCGAATGACCGTTGTTTCTCAGTTCGAGGCTCTGGAGAGTTCGGCCCGAGTTGAGTCTTAAGGGACTCCGAGGGTTACGCCCGGAGTCACGCAACAGCCCATGAGTGTAAAACAGAAGTTTGGCACTGTTACAGGCACTGACGTTGCGGAGTGGCCCGGTTCGAAGATGAAACTTGGGTGCTCCGGAGCTATTTAATATCTCCGGCCGTATTATACCCGACGAGTACACGATATCTCGCGCGGTTATGTCAATTCTATAACGCCGTCCACGGACAGATGAGTTCTTCGAGCTAATTAGAGTCGAGAGAATTTCCTTCGACTTCGGATACCGCACGAACGATTTGACCCGATCCTCAGACGGGGACTCACACACGCCAACGGCACGGTCGGCTTATAATTAATCGACGCGTGTACCTACTTTCGGGACGAAAACCAAAGCGTTCGCACACCCGCGGATAATCTAACGACCTAACTTGTGTGTCTATGCGGTAGTATTAGTATGTCTAATGCCGGCGGAGTCGCGCGGTTTGAGACAGGGAGCCCGGCAGGGAACAGCGCCTTATGCAAAACGATCTAACTCACGTGCATCTGTGCATAAATCTCCGGGCCATTAATTAGACATCTATGTCGCCATCGGACCTTGTAATTAGATGCAGTTAATAGTTGGTCCCGGGAAGCCCGAGCGATGCGGGTAATGCGCGAGGTGGAAGGGACGTTAGAACAGCATCTCGACCTACCCGATACGAGAAGGCCCAGAACTAACAGGCACCACAGGCAGTAACAGCCCAGCGAGGCATCTTGGGCCACTGCTGGAAGTGAAACTCGGTAATCCCTGGAGCGCTTGACAATATATGCGCAAGGATTGGTACGGGGCTCAACTGGAGTTACCTGTCTTCGTACCCCTGATTTGCTTTGCAGACTAACTACGCGACGGTCCTCTACCAGTCTCTGTCCCTCTCTCACCCCGCACTATCAGCTACCCAATTCCCTAGGTTCGTGGTATAATTAAGCCGCTATTTACAAAGCGTTTTCGCCATTTTGCTCGAGATGCCCGTGGTGCCCCCCAGGGATCGTACAATAACCTTCCCTCGTCGAAGATCCGCCTTTCATATGTATGCATGAATAGCGGAAACGATGGGTAGCAATTAGGGACACGTTAATGCTGCGTCACTGATACACTGGGAGAAGGGGCTCGGAAAATACTACCAAGTCATATGGCAAAGTTCGACCAGGCAATATGGCACACCAGCGCCACCTACAGCGATTTGCGAAACTCCCACAGGGTCGTGGCAATTTTTTTACCTAACCCATATGGTCATTTTTTGCCAGATGGCGGGTTGGCAATTTTGCAAATCTGGCTAAGAATTTCGTGGATTCAAACTGAGCATTTCGTCGATGAATTTTTTTAATGTATGTATAGATAAAAAAAAAATGGATCGACCGAATATGCCGGTGTAACTTGCAGACCTTAGACCTTAGACACTGATTACTATATTTTCTACTGAGAAGAACTTATATTCTACCAAAAATTACGGAAAATTAGTGTAATATCTGCGATAGCGAAAGTTGCCGTATGTTCTAGCAGAATGTGTTAAGTTTAATACGAATATTTGCCAGCATGTCGCTGTAGTTCCCATGTACCCGAAAGTTCCCTCGGTTTTCACCAGATTTATGGTAATTTCTATCAGATCCTTCTCTCAGTGCACGGACGAAAATTGCACGTTCATTAATTTCCCAACGATGAAGTTACCGGCGTATTCGAAGTTGGGCTCTCTAACTTTCCGCCTTCTTCGGGATTAAATTTTTTTTGTTGTTTTATTTTCGGTACACCGAAGCGCACTGGCCCGGCTCTCCGGGCGGGCAACTTTTTATTTATTTTTTCCGGTAGTCGTTGAGGGCCTCCTTCATGCATCGCTGCATCGAGAACTTGACCACGACTTCCAGTTTCATTTCGTTTCGCTTTTCGTTTCGGAGTAAATTCATACTAAAAGCGGTGGATGTAAATGCACAAAGCCCAACATCCTAGGAGGACTTTGTGGTACAGCCGCGGAGCGTGTTGAGTCTACCAAGTAAAAGTATCATGTGCACTCTTCCGTCCGCTACTCGGGATGTTACCGCTCGCGCGCGAAGCCAACCCCATCGAGACGGTGTAGTGCGCATATAGAAAAGCTACCTATGCAGTTAGTCGGACGAGCGTTCGAGCTTTGTGCCGACCTTGCTCTTTCCCATTTCAAAACTCGAAGAGATGGGAAAAATAGAAAACAAAAAAAAAAAAATGAAGAAAAAAAGAAAAAACTTTCTTGAGTCAGTTTGCGAGAAAACCCACTAGCGAGAGGAGTCCGGCGAGGCAGTCGGAATGGGCGAAGCTCTCAGGAGAAAGAGAGAGTGAGGCCCGGCAAGAAAGAATGCATTACATCGAGCTGATGCCCGCTTTGGCTTCCCGGGCTCCTCTGCAACGTTGCGTTTCAGGACTGCTCATTATCGCGGAAAATAACAAGAGCGAGACTGCGAGAACCTTTTGCACCCTTCTTGTCTCGAGATATTTTTGTCTGCTTTTCTCTTTTTACCGCCCTCCGCTACACTCACGTCAAATTGCACATCCACGGTAAAACAGAATATTTGCTTCATCCCCGTGCTGAGACGAGCTCTTTCTTCTCCACCTTTGCTTTCATTTGCGCTTGCGTCTTTACGAAAAATTATAAATATCCACAGTTGCATTCGCTTCTATGCAATTTTGCGTCTCAAAGAGAAACCCCTGTTTTAGTGAAAAATACATTTTTTTCGCAGATTGTTATGAAAACACATGCGGAAACATCGATCGGTGCGCGCACAGTTAAAACAAATGTGTCCTTTTTGCAATTTATTGTCCACAATATTTTTTGGTTTATTTTACTTTCGTTTTATAAAGAAAAGTACAAACTAAAATTGTCAACGACACAGGAAATAAAAGAAAAGCTTTGTACATTCAATCCTGAACAAACGAGTTTGGCACTTATGTAACAAAATTACCTTTACGAAACTTCGTATTCCGATTGTAGAAAATAATTTTATACCGTGCGTCGAATCGATCAGGGTCCCAGAATTGAACAAATGAAGTATATTAAATAAATAGTACACGACGAATGCGCAGATCATTCCGGAAGCCTCCGCGAAACTCCGAGCTTTTTCAGATCTCAATTATAATTTTACGGAGTGCAGCTTTCATTGGGTTTAACGCGCGCAATGCGGAGTACTCCGCGGTGTTGACGGTGAGCGGTAGTTATACGTACTGAAATGGATGTGGTGTGGTAACGAAAGCACCTTTGCATTAGCCAGGGAGAATAAGGGGCGAAAGGCGGGAGGGAGGAGGGGGGGGGGTAGAGGAGTCATGTAGAAGCAGGAAGGAGAGAAAGAGCCCGGCATTGTCTCGGGAAAAGTAGTTGGCGGATGTAAAAATGGGCCCCCGTACGCGGGTGACCCGCGCGCGGTTCCCGAGTAACTGGGTGATTATAATTTATAAGATAAGGAGCGTGCGGGCCGGGCGAGGGGGGAGGGGGTGGAGGATGGGAGAGCGGGCTCTCGAGAGCACATTTTCTCTCCGCTACGGTTTCCTCGTTTTTCGTAACCGCGATTTTTGTACGTGTAGTTACATCCCGGATGTGCAGTTAGCGAACCAGAAATACAGGCAAATGGATAAGGCGGCGGGAAGGGGAGGGAAGGGGGAGCGAAGAAAGAAAGAGAGAAAAGACAGGGAAGGATCGTCGCGTTTCGTTGCCGCAACGTGCACCTCCGGTAATCTGTATTAGTAATTTGTAAACGTAAATCTCGACGGTCAGAAGAAAGGGCGAGATCTCTCGATCCTCGCCCCTTCCTCTGCCTGGCGCCGTTTGCCGTCTTCCTCCCCGTTTCCCTTCAGACCCGCGGTGCGATAAAACGAGCTGGAACAAGGCGACCGGCAGTCTTTCGTTTGTTCGACTTATCTAACGATCGGAACTTTATCGCGTATAGCAGTGCAGTCATTCCGTTTGCATGGGTGGATTCTCGTTCTCCGGCTGTATGAACGGAGGTGCGACTGCCCCGAGGCTTCCGCCGGTGGAACAAGAGAGAACGTGGAAGGTCAAAAGCCCTGGTAGGATTTCGGAAAAAGCACCAAAATCAAGGACCTCTCAGGGCTCATCGTGTTACCTCGGTGGTCTCTCCTTTTGATCTTTCTTTTTATCCCTTTTCGTTCCGGCATAACGAAGTGCAATTTGTTTTGTCCTTGCCGAATGTACTTTAACATATGTCGCTGTTGTCCCTGTTCGGAGGATGAATTCACGCTGCCGGTGTTGCGCAATGATGAAAATGGAGTTATCCTACCGTTGTGTTTTTATCCAGGTGGGATTCTGCGGTAACTAGAAAAATTGCACATCGCTGGCTCCACACCAGCTGCTGTACGCCAAAACGCCATATCCGTCGTCCTCCGGGTGGCGTACGTAGGGGAGTGCGGGGCAAAATGGGACAGTGGGACAAAACGGGATAATGAGGCAAAGCGCAATCCCGAGTAGAAATTTTCGAGCGCTTCATTGGGCCCTGATAGGGTCCTGATAAGGCCTTGTCAGGCCCTTATCGGGCCTTCTCAGGACCTTATCAGGGCCCGATGTAACGAGTGAAAATTTCTACTCGGGATGTTCAAATAACTTTTGTATGGTGGCGATGGTATTGAGTGGAGAAAAACGGGTTTAAAAATCCGGATGTATCTTTGGGACAAAATGGGACATCCAAAAATGATTGGAAAATTGAATTTGGCCGGGATTGTCCTGGTCTGACCCTGTCCCATATTGCCCCGTTTTCCCCTTCACTGAGAGAAGGTTCTAGTAAAAACTCCCAATCATCGAGGAACTCATGACACGCAGAAATTTCGTCGTGACGTCACTTCAGGTTTGAAAATCCCATTTTTCGACCGGGAATACGTCACCTTGAAAAATGAGTCGTCCGGACGGGAAGTGACGTATTTCCGGTATGACGTCACTTCCGGTTGAAAAATGAAATGATCAAACCTTAGTTTACGTTTTCCCGCGTGAAGATGCGGCTGGATCAAGAGTATGTTTATGTAAAGAATTATCTTCCTCGAGCGATAAATCATATGTCCGAGTGCGAGAGGTCGTCGTGGCCAGACAGCGTTCAGACGACGACTGCTCCGTCGCTGCGGCCGCGAGATCGACGACGCTCGCTCGCCCATCAGTCGCGCTGGCGCATCCGCTGTGAAACTTTGATAATATCCAAGCTATCCGCGTCCTCATCCGCTCTTCGTCTCTCTCCATCTAGCCGATTCTCGTAGTACTCCCCGCAGTGGCGAAGCCACGGCACGTTACCTCGGCGAAGTTCGCCCCGAAGTTCGCCGTAACGGAAGGGTTCTCACACCCTCCCGCTCTTGCGATCGCTGTCTCGCATCGAGCGAGCGTGTGCCGATGTCTTAATTGAGCGTCCCGTGCGGTTAGCTAAGTGAATTGGGAAGAAAGTGTTGATGCAGCCGACATTCGCTTCAACTGTTTTGCCCTCGTCTCTTATCAGCCGTTTTCAACTACAGAAGACAAATCGACGTTGCTCATTCGATGCGCTAGGATAAACGGGCCTCGTCGATTAACGGCAAGGATAATCAATCACTGGCCGGGGGAGGTCAACGACCGTGTCGCCTATTTGCACATGCATGCGGGGGGCCGAGGAAGGTCGACGGCTGTCGTTCGACGCACGGACATGAAAAGAGAAATGACGCGGTGGGGTTTTACCCGATAAGAAGAGGGCAATATGTGCCCGGGAGAAGGTAGATAGAGAGCCAGTGATTCGATATCCTTTGACGGTCTTACACTCTGAAGCCGCGCTCCCGGGTCGCGGAGCTAAAACGTCTGGAAGTGTGCGGCAGCCGCCACCGCCGGGTATCGGCAAGGTTCCTTTGATCGAGCGAGAGAGCGAGAAAGTGTAATACCAAAAGCACCACAAAGGTAGCGAACATCAACTACGCCGAGCCGGGCTTTTTACGAGAGGCTTGAATAAAATATTCGCGCTGTTTCGGTTCCAATTCCGCGTTCAACCCCGAGTCCCTCTTCAGTAGCGTATCGGATCGTCCATTATCGATTGCGCGACAGAGGATGCAGCGGGGCTCGGAGATCCGGAGAAAGTGAACGAGTTAGTCCGCGTCGAGGAGCGCACATTAGCGTACGAGGAACTCGATTACTCCCGTAGCTTTATCACTAATGAACTCGCAATATCGTCGGGGGCGAGAGACGGAGGAGATTAAATTCCGATAACCTCTTTATTATTCCCCGGCTCTCTGGCAATTTGTCCCGAGCGACGCGACATCGGGTAACTGATATTTTATATTTTATTGTTTTCTCCGATTATCCATCGCGGTCGCACAAATTGCTGGGAAATAATATAAATGGGAAAACAACGCTCACCCAAATTTGGACACGACCGCGGTACATCGGGGGAGAAGGGGCTTAGTGAGGATAACGAGGGTCGCCCTTCGTCGTCGGAGTTACGCCGTACGGAACGGTCGGACGGGGATCTAAATCAAAACCCTCGACTGTCCGGCACAACGGCCCGTGGACGTTCGAGGGGTTCGCGCCGCTGTTGGTCCTCGGCGCTCGTTCCGCCACGCGACTAACGTACGCTCACGTTTCTGCCTTTCTCTCCCCATATTGCCACGCTTGCCACTTAATCCTCTTAATCGACCTTACTTTCACGCTTCCGGGCGAGCTTCCAGCGGCTCGGGGCCGAGCATGTGCCAACCCTTTACCCCTTTCGTTTTTATAAGCCCCCCACTAGCTCGTGCTCTTCGATGGTATTATTTTCTCCCACCCCTCCGTCCATCCTCTCGTTCCATTATCTTTGGTGTACTGTCCGCTTTGCCGGATAAACGTCGCGCCAGACCTTTGACTGGGCTAACACCCGAGGACGCTTGCGTCACGCGCCAGTTCCTGTGCGACTTGGCCTCCACTATGTTAAATCGGCTTTCGCATGCGCTGTTACGGGAAATATCCTCGAGCTGCTGGATCAGCTCAATCATCCGGCGGACCATCGCGAAATTATCGGACCGTCTGCAGTCAGCACACTTCATCTTTTTCACCCCTTAAAGCCGCAGATTCTCATATCGTTACACAGAGAAAAAAAAATCAATTGAGTCAACAAAATGTGCGCTCACGGGTGGCGAAACAAATGTTTGCTTGTTCGAAAGGAATACCTCGTTGATCGAACCAACAGGTCGTCGAATCAAATGTTCCTTTACTTACTACGACAATTATTTCGTTCGATGAACCAAACATTTATTTCGCCACCCGTAAGCGCTCATTTTGTTGACTCAATTGATTTTTTTTCTCAGTGTATATTTGAATATAATCGTCATATCGTTATGTATAAATATCGTATATAGGGTAGTGCGGGGCAAAACGGGGTTTTTGGGCAAAACTAAATTTTCGAATCATTTTTGGATCGGACAAGGTGGCAAAACGGGGCAGAAAAGCCTGATGTATCCGATAGGGCGAATTTGGGCATCCAAAAATGATTGGAACATTTAGTTTTGCCCAAAAACCCCCTTTTGCCCCGCTGCCTCATTTAACCCCGCTCTACCCTATTTAAAGTATGCGGAGCAGCGTGCGAGATATTGCCCAGCGAACGAAAGCTGCAACGTGGCTTCGACACTACGATTTCCTACCTGGCTGCAAGATCGTTTTCTGCAGCCAACGAGCTTCCGAGAGTTCCACGCTAATTATTTAAACTGAGCCTGGACTGCGAGTAAATGGACTACTCTATAACGGGGCGTTAAGATTTCCGTCTCCTCGAGTTAACTAAGATTGAGACTGTCGGTAGAGATGATAATCTGCTTTCAAAAGCTAACTGCAGCTCGGCCTATTAAATGCCTCTGTACGAGGAAACCCTGCAACAAATGAGTATCCGCGACTGGCAACAGCGGAGTGTCCCACAGGAGTAAAAAAGTGCTTCGCAATCCTCGAACGATCGAGGCTTCTCCTTTAATTCGCGTCGCTGCGATGCTCACTGCCGCGCTCCCGTTCTATCCGCGGTATACGTACATAAGCTCGTTCACGACCAAGTTGAAGAGCGCGCCTTTCCATTCTCGTTGTCGTTCCGGTATGAGAAAATACGAGAGTACGAGAAACGCGGCGAGGCACATAGAGAAAGGAACCCCCTGAAAAGCCCGCCGGTTCCAACTATACGGTACTCTTTCAATATACCATTATAGTGAGCAAACCAGGCAAGTTGCGGTTCTCGACTTTGCGGATTAATTGCCGGCACATTATTACCCGGTAATCCCCAGTCGAATATGTTTCCATTTGCTTGATTAACAATGAATCCCCGTAATTGAAATTTACTAACGGAGCTGCACTGCAGGATGCAGATAGTGAGATTCTAAAAATTGTATGTATTACAAAAAAATATTTTATGGATCTCCCAACATGGACCACCAACAAATGGCATGGAATGGCTCGGGTACAATCCCGAACAGTCTGTATGAAAAAAATTGATATTCAAAAGGTTCTAAAGCTCCAATTTAGTTCAGCATGCCCTGGTCCATCTTACCCTTTCGATATCCCATTATAGCGAATGAACCCGGTAAGTTGTGGTTCCCGACTTTGCGGATTAATTGCCGGAACATTATTATCCGGTAATCCCTAGTCGAATATCTTTCCATTTGCTTGATTAACAATGAATCCTCGCAATTGAAATGCACTAGCGGGACTGCACTGCAGGATGCAGATAGTAAGATTCCAGAAACTATATATTAAAAAAAAAAAAATGTATGGCCCCGTTAATATGAACCACCAACAACTAGCATGGGGAGGCTGGGGTTCAATCCGGAACGGTAATACATACGACAAAATACATATTCAAAAGGTTCTAAAGCTCCAATGTGGTTGGACATGCACAGGTCCGTTTTATCGCACTGGGCCATATTAACAACTTTTATCCTATATCCATGTATAATATCCTTGGCCAAAAGTTACGGATGAAGTACGTTGCCGGATAATGCAGGGAGGTGAGAAAGGAAGGGGCTAGGGAGGAGATTCGGAGGCCGGGGTATGCGATCAGGTAACGTGTATCTGAGCTCGAAGGAGTTTATAACGAAGACTAATGCCGCTCCGGCTCGGCCTGTGAGCCGCCAAGCGGACTGCCATAGGCGTACGCTATCTATACCTGTGTATATAGCTATAGGCGGTACCGCGGAGTATGCCCCATAATCCTTGGCAAATTAGACGACGTCATCCCGAGTTAACAATCGTTATTCCCAACACGTACCACGGAGAGATAGGCCGCTTATATATGTATATCTCGCGGTGGCAGCCGAGCTTTCCCCGGTGTAGCGAGAGAGCGAGAATGCCGGATAGCGATCGCATAATCCAATGTTTCTACTCCGTCCTCCCGTAGCGGCGGCCACCATCCTTCGCCGGAACGCGAAGTTTCCAAGTGTGCGCAATTATCATTTCCAACAGCTGGGCGAAACGGTTTTGGCTAACGGAGATTAGCCGTTTCCTTGTAAGAAAGATGCGTTACTCCTCGATGAGTCCTATATCTATGCACTTGACTGTGACTCCATCGTACAGTCCACCTTTGATCCTTCACTGAGAAAAAATGACATAGTAAATACAACAATACTGACTTTTTACCATAAAAAATAGTTCCCCGGGGGAACGTTCACATTTTATAGTTGCGGCAGTGTCAAAAAACCATGGTTACAACTATAATTATATTTTAACCCATTGAATATATACTATCGAAAACTATCTATATAGACGTTCCCCGTGGGAACTATTTCTATAGTAGAAAATACAATCCTTTTTCTCAGTGTTCCATCGCATTCACCTTGCCATCGATAAGTTTGCCAGTAAACTTTGCGTCATCGAAGAATCTAAGGTCATTCGTCATTCGCATCCGTCCATCCGTCTGCTTCGTCCATATTTCGTCGCAGCAGGAACCTCCCGTTGTCCTCCCATCCTACCCAATCCGAAATAGGTTCCCGCAACGTGAAACGGTTGGCTTTTGTTAATGGCTCAGCGAAGCGTTTCGCGTCACACGCAAATAGGAACAGCGACAGTTTCGCGCCATATATTAGCACCTGAGATTGTATATTAGGGAAAAGAGGAGGGTAAGCGAGTCGGATGAATGGAAGAGAGCGCGCGAGCAGGACGCTCTGATGCTGGATGCTGTTGGCCGGTGTTGCTGGAAATGCGGTTCAAGGTACACAAGTCGAGCTTTCTCAGGGGCTGTTAGCAACCGCACACATATAAACAGAGCAAACTGCCTTCTAAACTAAACCACAGAGAAACCTCGGGTTTCCTCTGGCCGGCAACAGACCTCGAACCTTCCCTCGCTCCCTGCTTGGGCCATCCTCTCATTTTCGTGAACGCAACCACCGCGTCTCTCTGGGACCAGCGTTGCCATTGCTCCGCTCCCTCCAGTATTCCGCGCTACTTCGTCGCCACCTTCCTCTGAGAGAGAACCAACACCTGCTAAACGAGCAGCAAAAGCAGAAGCACCGGTCCAGCAGCATCGTATTAACCCCCCCCCCCCCCCCCCCCCCCCCCCC
>JAPYZD010003062.1:0-18574 GCA_030522725.1 Ichneumoninae sp. B BG-2022a
AAAACTAAATTTTCCAATAATTTTTGGATCGGACAAGGTGGCAAAACTGGGCAGAAAAGCCTGATGTATCCGATAGGGCGAATTCCGGCATCCAAAAATAATTGGAAAATGACGTTTTGCCCAAAACCCCGTTTTGCCCGTTGCCCCATTTTGCCCCGCTCTACCCTATCAAATGGTGGGGGAGCCGACTATGCTGCACTGAGAAAAAGGATGGTATTTCCTACTATAACGAGTAGTTCCCAGGGGGGATGTCTATATAGATAGTTTGTGATAGTGTATACTCAATTGATTAAACTATAATTTTGCCAGTCACCTCATCCAAATTGCATTAAAAAAAAAAGTGCATACGCTTCGCTACCGCCGCTAGAGGCACCCGTTTTCTCCGACGTCTATATAGATAGTTTGCGATAGTGTATACTCAATTGATTAAACTATAATCATAGTTACAACGATAGTTTTTGGTCATTGTCGTAACTGTAAAATGTAGACGTCCCCCCTGGGAACTATTTACTATGTAAGTCTTTCTCAGTGTAGAGTAACCCCTGTCACAAACTGGGTCCGTGACAGAAACTGCACCCAGAGAAATAATTTATTTGACGACCGCCGTTTACTTGGTTTGAAGTAAAATAAACGGTGGTCGTCAAATAAATTATTTTTCTCGGTGTGGCTACTTCACCTTACCTAAATATCCAATCGCGAAAAGACACCCGAGCGCACTTTTGCCAGTCACTTCATCCAGATTGCATAACAAAAAAAAAGAGTGCACACGCCTCGCTACCGGCGCTCCAGGCATCGTTTTCTCCGACGATCAGGTTCTCTTATCGAGGCTCGGCCGGCGCCAGCGGATAAAGCGACCTGCGGTTAATTCGATCGCGCTCGCCGCCGTTTCCGCGTAAGCAGCGTCGACTGAAGTGGAATAACTATAACGGATGGAAGCGGTGCGGATAGGTTTTCGTGCCCGGATATCCTGGACCAGGCGCCGTTCCCGATGAGAAGAACGCGCGATCGTCGGCGCCGCGACGACCCGGCCTCTCTTTCGTCGTTCGCCCCGGCACGGTTATCGCCGATCGTCGCGCACGTTGTAAGTCCCACACGAGTACCGGCGGAGTACCGAGGATCTCCCCGCCGCATACCGCCGACCGCCGGTGCATCGACGCTCCGTAAGATGAGATTCCACGGGGCGCGTTGCAACTCGGGTTCCCGGCGACCAATGCGGCGGCTCGGACGCATAGACCGAATCACACGGCCGTATGCACGCGTGTACAATATACCGAGAAGACGATATCCTTGCTCGCTCCGCTTACTCAGCCACCCCCCCCCCCCCCCCCCCCCCCCCCCCCCACCCACCCACCCCAACCACCCCTCGGTTAACACGCGCGTTAATTTATTTTCACCTTAATCTTTTACTTTAATTTTTTTTTGTTCCCCGGTCGTTCTTTACGCGTGGCTTGAAATTTTGTTTCGCTTATCGTCGAAAAGACGGAGCAACGGATCTTCGACGGAGATAGAGAGCGTCGCACGGGAGTGTCGGATCCCGCGGTGACGGTGCGCGAGGCAAGAACTCGGTGAGCATTGCGTTCGCACGTTAATCACGCGTGTTAAATCAGATACGAAATCGCGGAAAGACCGCGTGGTTGCGCCGAGAGAGAGATCGAGCGGTGCGGGCTTAGCCGGAGGAAGTGGGAGAGGGAGCGGCGGCGAACATAAATACCAACACGCGTTCCGTGCCTCTTATCGGCTCGTAAATATTGATAAATTATAATCGGGCGCGCGAACCGCTGTAAACAGTACCGCAGCCGGTGCGCGCCCGACGGTACGGAAACGACCGCGGGTTCGTAATAATAAGCCTCCAACTATTTCGCAATTCCGCGAGCTTTGTGTGTACGTCGTGTGGCACGTAACGCTTTAGTTTTGTAGAATAACAAGTGTCCGTCGCTGATTTATGCGGGGCTTTCGTGCCAGACTCGAAATGTTAAACGTTAAAAAAAGCGGGTAATAAATAAATAAATAAATAAATAAAATTGAAATAAATAGAATCGTAGACAATGAGGATTTCCCGGACGATTGAGCTCTCGTCCGGTGTAACGCGGGCTCGGTCGGGAGATAAGCTGAACAGTTCGGGAGGGACACCTGGTGTTCTGCGTTCTTTCGTGCCAGCCTCAAAATGTTAAACGTTAAAAAAAAGCGGGTAATAAATAAATAAATAAATAAAATTGAAATAAATAGAATTGCAGACAATGCGGATTTCACGGATAATCGAGCTCTCGTCCGGTGTGACGCGGGCTCGGTCGGGAGATAAGCAAAACAGTTCAGGAGGAACACCTGGTGTTCTGCATTCTTTCGTGCCTGCCTCGAAATG
Organism: Ichneumoninae sp. B BG-2022a; assembly: GCA_030522725.1. Lineage (NCBI taxonomy): Eukaryota > Metazoa > Arthropoda > Insecta > Hymenoptera > Ichneumonidae > Ichneumoninae sp. B BG-2022a. The sequence continues at coordinate 2,360 of JAPYZD010003062.1, forward strand.
TTAAACGTTAAAAAAATCGGGTAATAAATAAATAAATAAATAAATAAATAACATTGAAATAAATAGAATCGTAGACAATGCGGATTTCCCGGGCGATTGAGCTCCCGTCCGGTGTAACGCGGGCTCGGTCGGGAGATAAGAAGAACAGTTCAGGAGGAACACCTGGTGTTCTGCGTTCTTTCGTGCCAGCCTCGAAATGTTAAACGTTAAAAAAAGTGGGTAATAAATAAATAAAATTGAAATAAATGGAATCGTAGACAATGCGGATTTCCCGGGCGATTGAGCTCTCGTCCGGTGTAACGCGGGCTCGGTCGGGAGATAAGAAGAACAGTTCGGGAGGAACACCTGGCGTCCGTGAGAGCGCGGGTGTCGAAGCGGAGAGTTTCACGCTCGAATCTCGGCGCCCGGCGATTTTTCCACGGAGAGGCCGGAACGCGAGGAAACGGAAGATAACGCTCCCGGAGAGGAACACCTGGCACGCGAGAGTGCACGCTGGCTGATGGGTCCCGAGAGCCCAGAGATACTTTTCCGCTCGAGCGTTATCAAGTTTCTCGAGAGGCAAAGCGATAACCGGACCGCGACGGCAACGCTGAGGATAAATCCATCGTACAACCGCACTATCAGCCATCTGCTGAACTCGTCGGTTTCTCTCCTACGCTCCCCCCCTCCCCCTCCTCGTCGATAATCTATCTGTAACTACACACACAGTCGCTCAGCGGTCGCTGCGGGTGAAAAGCTTCTCACGACCCTTGCCACTACTTTCCGTCCTCATCTCCTCATCGCCAGACCTTTCTAATCGGCGGCTGTTTTACGAGGTGTTCTCCCTTTCGAGAGTCCCACTTTAGAAAAAGGAAGCTTCTTTTTTATTTGCTTTCGAGGAAGGAGGACCGTTGATCCTGAATTGAAAGTTTATCGAGATAACGGAAAAATATCGTTATCTTATCGCCAGGTCCTTTTTTAATTACGTTCTGTTTTTAACGATTATTCGACAGCTTCTCATTGTCAAAAAACTAATGTTCTCTTCTTTTCCTTTTGCAAGAAAGATCGATGACTTTGAATAATTTCTTTGAGACGTTGGAGCGGCGGTGCGGGATTCGCGACGGTGATAGATACGGCTTCGAATGGGATAGAGAAGTTGAAAAACACGCTCGAACGAAGCAGAAAAGGCTGCGGGTGAAAAGCTTCTCACGACCCTTGCCACTACTTTCCGTCCTGATCTCCTCATCGCCAGACCTTTCTAATCGGCGGCTGTTTTACGAGGTGTTCTCCCTTTCGAAAGTCCCACTTTAGAAAAAGGAAGGTTCTTTTTTATTCCCTTTAGAGGAAGGAGGACCGTTGATCCTGAATTGAAAGTTTATCGAGATAACGGAAAAACATCATTACCTTATCGCCAGTTCTTTTTTAATTACGACCTATTATTGGACAGCTTCTCATTGTCAAAAAAACTAATGTTCTCTTTTTTTCCTTTTGCAAAAAAGATCGACGACTTTAAATCATTTCTTTGAGATGCTGAAGCGGCCTCCTACTTTAGAAAAAGGAAGCTCCTTTTTTATTCCCTTTAGAGGAAGGAGGACCGTTGATCCTGAATTGAAAGTTTATCGAGATATCGAAAAAACATCGTTACCTTATCGTCAGTTCTTTTTTAATTACGAGCTGTTTTACGGATTATTCGATAGCTTCTCATTGTCAACAAAACTAATGTTCTCTTCTTTTGCTTTTGCAAAAAAGATCGACGACTTTGAATCGAACATTTCTTTGAGACGTTGGAGCGGCGGTGCGGGATTCGCGACGGTGATAGATACGACTCCGAATGGGATAGAGAAGTTGAAAAAGACGGTGGAACGAAACAGAAAAGGGTATTCGCGGTAACGCTCGAAGATAAATGCAACGCGATCGGGAGCGCGTATGCGCCGCTGCGCTCCCGGAGAGGTCCGCGAGGTCAGCGACAGGCGCCACCGAGTCAGAGACGCGAGATCGATCTCTCCGGCTCGTGTAACACAGCAGCATCGGCGGCGCGAGAAGCAGCCGCGCCGCGTTTGTAAACATCGAGTTGTGTCGCGGATGGACGGGAGGGAAGCCGACGGAAAAAGAGAGAGGAGCGAAATAAGTACGGGGTATCGCGAATCGGTATTGGCAACTCGTCGGAGTCTTCGTAATAACTCTGGCGAACAAAAAAAAAGAAACCAAGAAAAAAAAACGAGATGAATGACACTCGGTGAATGATTCGTATCTGAATCTTGAGATAATTAAAAGAAAAAAAAAAAAAAAAAAAAAAAAAAAATTACGGGATAGATTGCGGGCGGCCGGGGAAGGGACGGGCGCCTTCATTGAGAAACTCGAGTCGCGCAGTTAACGGTGAATCGTACACGCCGGAGTTTGAGATACGTTTTACAATGGGAGACGGCTGTTTTACACGAGGAGTTATTATCGCGGAGAAACCGAATGCATCGTAGATTGTAATGCGATGTACATTTTTATTTATTTTTTCTTCATTGAGACTTTGCGCGATATCACGAGAGATACGAGGGTCGTCACGGCGCTACATGAATCCACGATCTAATCGGCACGCAGCGGATGGAGATTAGAATATTTCCGATGCGTAGTTGGAGCCGATCAACAGTGCCACGCGTGCGATCCCGAGTTTGGCGTATATTCGATAAAAATGTGTTGTTTTTTTTTTTGCGGACTTTTGATCCCTGTGGGGCAATTCGCGGTTTCGTCACGAGACCCCCGAGGAATCTTTCAGCCGCGATGCGCACGCTAACGAATGGTTTCGAACATCTAACGAACGTCGCTTCTTCGCGAACGGCTCGCAATTATTTTTACCCGCCAATTTTACCGTATCGCTGTCCGTCCGGTCTGTCCGTCCGTTCGAAAACACGATAACTTATCGAACAAAGTGTATCTTCGGTTATCGAATCTCGGATCGAGTTTGTTGAATTGACAGCAAAAGAGTGTTCGAACACTCGCGAGCGAGAGACGTTTTGTCGGATGCGAACATTGAGAAAAAGAAATGGGTGAATTAAGCGAATGCGCGGTCACACACGTTCAAAGGTGTATTTTGTTGGTAGAACAAATGTGTTTGTTTCAATCGATAAATTTTTAATAAGTAGTAGTAGTAGTAGTGGATTTATTGACAATATTCCAGACGAAACAATGTTTGATACATAGTATTACATAGTGTAAGTTGTCCTAAGAATATAAATATATATTTATATTCTTAGGACAACTTAGGACTTAGGACTTAGGTCGATGGCCTAAGTCCTAAGCCAAATTTTTAATAAATTGAAGCAAATAATCGTTTAACAAAACAATATTTTATTCGTATCAAACAAACAACAGCTTCGAAAGTGTGTCACCGCAACTTTTGGTTAATTCAACAAATTTTTTTTCTCCGTGAAGAAACGAGAAACGAGAAGCCGGCTGGCGATCGAAACAAGAGGAAGCGCGCGACAATGAGCGGCGACACGCGCCGAGCACGTTCGGCGACACGACTTCGATCTAATTTCCCGCGTTCGCCAGTTGTTCAAACGGTGGAGACGAGCCGGGTGCGCGCTTCCTCCTCGGTCGTGGATGCAAGTGTCGAGCGGGGCGGCGCGGGGGCTTCGAAAATAGCATCGAACATCTGTGCAAACGTTGCATTCTTGTTCCTCCTCGGGCCACCTCGCGAGAGGATCGAGAAGAGAGCTCTCCGCTCTCGTCCCGACGAGAGTCAACGAGTTGCTCTCCGCATCGGGAATTTACGAGAAACACTCCTGTGATTGGCGAGAACGACGACCGAGATTCATGGCTGCCATTGCGTATTCCCGATATTAAGACTGTCAGGACGACGCCCCTCGCCTCCTCGCCGCACCGTCGCCGTCCCGCTCGGTTTGCCAGATGGTCCATTCTCGGGAGTCGACGATTCGCGAAAATATATCGGCAACTCGTGCGCATCGCGGCGGAGCGAGACGAGGCGAGAGAGACAGAGCCGCTATCCTCGGGATTCCGCCGGGATGATTCGAGAGAGTGGCCGGCTTAAGCGTGTAAGTCGAAGCTGTACGCCGTTCCGACTTAATGCACGCCGGTACGACGACGCTTGCCAAGTCTCGAGAGCACTGTAAATATAAGTGCGGCTTGTCTCGCGTCCGCGCGATATACCTCCGATCCACGCCGCGACGACAGCGCGGGGACGAGATGCGCACCGAACGCTCCGAGATCTCCGAGAGATCTCTCTGTATATCACGGTGACGCATTAATATACACGGGCGGGACGGCCCCGATGCAATTTCTCCAAAAGATTATCCCCCGTCGGTCCGTCGGCCGGTCCTGCCAGCTCAAGGAATTCGTGATTCACGTGCTCGTCCGACCACGTTAACTAAATTCTCACGAGCTCAGCCGAGATTTCGGCGTCGTGCTCGATTCCGCGAGGCCAAACGTCCGGCCGGAGACGAAATTGTTTATCGTCACCGCGGTGGGGAAAATCGCTGGAAACTTGCGCGACAAACTGGGAAGCCCCTGCGAGGACGAAATACTTCTGATGGAATAATCGCCGCGGTTCGACGAGGACGGGAGCGGTGAGCGAATTAATGATGGTTCGGTAGCCGGACTCCGAATACCGGCGCCTCGCACTGCTGTAGAGGAAACCTAGCTGTGGAGATTCACAAACGTCGTTACGAGCCGATCGAACATCCGAACACTCTTAACTTCGCTCGTTCCAGCTCTTCGGCAATTAACGGACGGCGAATACCGCGGCTGCGCCAATAGACATCTCTGGATATCTTTGAGAGGTTTGTCGTGAACTAGACATTAGCGTAAAATATGGAAAATACGAGCTTCCAGAGACATACGCATAAATATTAATAAAGTGCGGTGAAGCAGCGTACACTGAGAAAAAGGATGGTATTTCCGACTATAGCAAATAGTTTCCAGGGGGAACGTCTATATAAATACTTTCTGATAGTATATATTTAATTGACTAAACTATAATTATGGTTGCAATCATGATGTTTTGTCATTGTCGTAACTATAAAATGTAAACGTTCCGCCTGGGAACTATTTTTTATGGTAAAAAATCAGTATTGTTGCTTTTACAATGTAATTTTTTCTCAGTGCAGGCTAAGTGGTCAATACACCCCACATCAGCCCAAATCAACGATTCGCCGGTCTTACAATATGAGGTGCACTGAGGAAAAGAAACGTTTCGATTAAGCAAATTCAAAGGTGTATTTTGTTGGTACGATAAAAATGTTTTTTCAATCGATACGTTTTGAATAAATAAAAATAAATAATCGTAACAAAAGAATGCTTTATTTGTACCAAACAAACAACAGCTTTGAACGTACGTCACCGCGACTTTAGGTTAACCCAACTAATATTTTTCTCAGTGTGAAGGTGAGAATACGGTCCTGTACTATACTATCACCATACATACGCCGATAAATGGCAACGAAGTAGAAAGACCGAAGACCCCACGAAGCCTCTGGACCGGATGTAGGAAGTAAGTTCCCCATAGGCATAAAAAAACGATTAAAGAGGAAGTACTGAGCACCTCTGCCATTCGCATGCGGTACGCAGACTCGGAGTACACAGTGCGCAGTATACTCCTCGGAACACAATCGCCATCGTGGCCTGAGCCTGTGTTGGATAACACGCCAACAAACTCGGATAATATTCGCAGCACGGGCTCCGGCCATCTGGATAGCGCCATCCCGAGGTCCTCCGTCTCCTCCCCGCTCGGACCGTCGTGTACGTACGACAAGGCACGAGGGGAAAGACGCGATTTGCCCTGCCGCACTACCGCGAACGAGAGAGAAAGATTAATGCGCTTTGATATTTTGCCGTGTGTGAGTGTGTCGCCCGATACCGTCTCGAGCGCGTGCTGGCGTATGAGCATAAGTACTGTGGCAGCAGCGGCAGCAGCAGCAGCATCAACAGAAGGAGCACCAGTAGCTGAGTGAAATAAGGCTGTGTGAGTGAGTTTGGCGAATGGGCGAGAGTGGGCGAGAGAGGCGACGGTCACCAGCTGTGCCGCGCCGCGGTGGCGACGGAGCTCCTCGTAGCTCGGCCCTCACGATCTACCGCCGACGCCGCACTGTCGCGACTCCTACGTGTACCGCGACTCTTTCTCTCGCTCAGTCTCGTTCGGCCGATCTCTTTCTCTCTGCCCTGAGAGAGGGAGAGAGAGACAGAGAGATCCGTACTGTATGTACGCTCGCGTATGTACTACGTGGCGTCACGACGCCGGCTTTTTCCCTCCGTACCCTCGACGTGCCACACTCGAGGAACTGCCTCGTGATATACAGCTATTTGCCGCTTGTGTGTAATGTAACGTAACGATCGGTATTGAGAAAATATATCGAATGATCTATGGCTCAGCTACGACCATTGTCGCTCGGATTATCTCTCCGGCGAATAAATAGTTCGCGCATGGATGGTTAATGAGATCCATGGATCATGGATCTACGTGCGCGGCGCGCCTGGTCCGCGAGGGCGATCGGGATAGAAATCTAAGAATGGGATCTTGCTCATTGAACGATCGGAACACTTGGATCGGAACACTTGGTGGAGAGTCCCGACGGGGCTCTCCTGGGAATGAGTTATTCGAGAGGATGGTTAATGAGCTCTATGGATCATGGATCTATGCGCGCGAGGGCGGTCGGAGGAGAGATCTACGAATGTGATCTTACTCATTGAACGATCGGAACACTCCGCGGAGAGTCCCAACGAGTCCTTCCTGCGAATGAGTAATTCGATCGAATGGTTAATGAGATCTATGGATCATGGATCTATGCGCGCGAGGGCGGTCGGCAGAGCGATCTACGAATGTGATCTTACTCATTGAACGATCGGAACACTCCGCGGAGAGTTCCAACGAGTCTCTCTTCCGCATGAGTAATTGGCACGAATGGTTAATGAGATCTATGGATCCATGGATCACGGATCTACGTCCGCGGCGCGTACGGCGGCTTCGCGGTCGATCGGATCCGAGGATCTCCGAATAGGATCTGACTCATCGAACGATCGAAACACTCACCGGTGAGTCCCACCGGGCGAAATCCGTATCCGGACTGGCACGTGTTTCACGCCTCGAGGGGTTTTGCATTTCGCTGCTCAAACTCCAACGTGGGCGTTTGCGTTTCTCCGCCGATAAGTACCCTTGTTCAGCACGACCAACTTGGACCATTCGCTCTCTCGGCGGAGTTGCATGACGCAAAAGTGTTCCCCCTGTCTCCACTCGATGCATACGCCATACTTTCTCGGGGTAATGGGACTGTCTTCTCTCCTTGTATCGTAACATCTTTGACGATTTAATTTCTCCAGCCAGATAAGCGGCCCGTGGATGAATTCGGTCGTTCGTGAATCTGATAAAAAAATTTTTAGTCAAACAGTTTTTTTCTTTTGTTTTTTTCGATTATATGATAATTTCCGGAGATATCGAAATTTTCAAATTTGCCCCTGACGGTTGACAGAAAGTAGCTTGCCGACAAAGCTGGCACGATGGTATTACGGACGGCGACTCTTGGCACGCGGCATATCCGAGTGTCTTTCATCGATCGACTATTAATCTATCGGGCCGACACGTGACCCACGACCGTCGAAGTTTCTTCGAGCTATATTAGAACCTCGGTCCGGGCAATCGACGATTTCGCAAGTTTCCGGTTTGCATTGACATCGCTTTGGCCTTCGCAAGAAGCAACGCTAGCAGGCGCGTTTCGACCTCCTGGAATCAGAAGGGTGCGGCCCACGTGCCGATTTACATGGCGTACGACCTTTTCCTTCCGCACCGCCGATATGTACACGATCGTCGACTCTCCCTCGCAACATCCAACAACGAAATGCTCTTCGCACTGGTTATATTATCGCGGCAAAGAGTTGTTAAGCGTTGCAATTAGACGATATACGAGGCGGGCGTTCGTTCGCGTGGCACAATCGAGCTTAACTGCACGAACGACCGCGTAAATTAATCGCAACGGCATGCGTTTGCCGGTAAAGCGCAGATGGCGAACGAAGGTTCGGACATTTTACAAACACTTCTCGTACGCTAAAGTGCATTTTTCTTTTATAACACTTTTTCTTTAGTTGATACAGTTGGCCAAAGAAATAGTCCAAAAAAATGGCACAATTGTGGACTTTTGTTGATGAGAGATGTTTGTCGAATGTCGAATCTATTTTACGGTGTACTGAAGTAAACACGACGTGTATAATTGCCGAAGACCGACAGGCGTTATTCAGCGGAGCTAAAAAAAGGACGATGTCCAGCTAATCGTACAATACGACGCGAAAATAGAATCGTCGAAAGCGTCGACTCAATGGAATGAAAGAAACATTGATTCTCGTTCGCGATACACCGTCGTGAGGAAGTTTATATTTGTAAGCGTCAATATCGCGATCGCTGCGAGCTCGTTAAGTCTGCCCGCAGCCGAGCGAACAATAATCCTACCGTTGACCCCGCAAACCCTCTTGTCGCTTCCCGTCATCGGCCCGACAACTCGGAAATCACGTTATTTTCGTTCCGTTTTTGTCATGCTCCGATAATCCAATTAGCGGCGGCTTTACGACGGATTATCGAAGAACGAAAAAACTCTCGGAGACACTATATATAGTTCGATATGACCATCAGCTCAAAAAACGGTTTATATTTAGATACGAGATTTTAACATCGCAGTGGCAGTTCCGCTTCGACTTGACGTCGATGACGAGCGACAACGCTTATCGGAGTTCGGCGATCCGAATGCAAAAGGAACGAATTGCTCGATGGCGCAAAAATTTATGAATCACACGCGACTCTGTTTTTTTTTGTCTCAGTGATTCTCCGCATCCATAAAAATTTTTAGTATCGCGCTATATCCGCGTAATAATAATCGGGATAGCGATCTCGCGGTCCGGAGTATTTATACGTCCACAACGCCTGCAGAGATGAGCGTGGGCGCCGCGGCACGTGTCCCAGCATCCCGAAGAATTTTCGATCGGATAAAAACACAAAAATAAAAAAAAAAATTCTAAACGTCTGCGAGACACGGAAATACCGAAGGATCCCGAGAGATTATCAGCGGCTTAAAGTCTAAGCCCGTGCACATGTGCGTTCGAGGCACAGGTGCGCTCTTATCTGTCGCACGGTTCCGATCGGGCACCCGTCGTCGCCCGTGAGCGTAATTCCCGTGGCCGTGAACGATTGCGGAAACACACCGTGAACCGCCGCCCCTAACCGGAGGGTGAAAGTCCAAGGTGGTTTTTAAACTCTTACGCATACGACTTTTTCCCCCTGCGACCGTAACGCGAGGACACGCGTGCTCGAGCACGGCTGCGCTTCTCCCTCAACGTTTTCGTTTTAATTTTATCATTATGAATGTATAAATGTATATTTATGGATGTACCTAAATTATCCACCGCCCCAAACCCGACGAGCGTCCCCGCGTTTGAGCGCGGCTCAAGCGCGGGCAATTATTATTTCGTAACGCCGTAACCGGGCGGCCGGGGGCGAAGCCCGAGCGTGTAATCGAGGTGTTGATATGCGGGCCAGATAGCCGAGGCACTCGGCCATCCGCCGCAGCCGATCCGGAAATGGCTCGGCAATAAAAGTCAAACTGATGGTTAGCTTGTTCCGCCGCGGCGCGCCCTGCTTTCGATCCGTGCGTTATAAAGACACATGCACGCATCCTCGTGTAGTTATTTATCAGGTGCATTCAATTTTTTTTGCACGATTCGTTCGTTCATCTTTGTCCGCCCGTCAGTTCATTGCGAACTCGGAAAAACTTCGCCTTTGCGCATTGATCAATTTTTCTAAATTTTTATATTATAATTTTTGAACGTGATTGACACTGTAAAAAAATGTCTGCATGGAAATTAATGTACCTGCATTGGAAACTTTTATGCATAAACTAGTATACTAAATTTAATTTACAAATGTTGTATTCATTTTAGTGAATGTACGAAAAATAAAAAATGATTAAAGAAGTGGTCTTTTCAATGAAAGTTCTTTAATAGTACTCAAAGTATTTAAAAATTACTATAATTTTACATAATATTTCGGCATTCCATTTAATATACTGGTTTATGCATAAAAGCTTCCAATATCGGTACGTTAAATTTCCAATTTTGGTTACAGTGTGAAGGACTTTGGTCGATGGCCAATTGGCAGCAAATATGTAATCTAAGTCCGCTGTGTATAAAAAAAAAACTGTTCTACGTTACTGTCAATAAATTCCCTACACAACTATTTTCGAACTGTTCGATAGCGAGCGGGCCTAGAGGGCTAAAACGGAGGGGCGATAGGCGAATAGCGGGTCGGCAGGTAGCAGGTGCGCCAGGGTCACAGGTGCATCGCGGGATGCTCCGGGGGTTGCAATATTGCGGCGGAGCGCGGGATGGCCCGACCTGACCGCGCATCGGAATCCGTCCTTTCTTCTCCTCCGCCTCCTTCCCGGCCCCTACCTGTCTTCCCGACCGAAAAAGTTATGGAGGACGCAGAGACCCTCGGCAAGATCGAGGATCAGCTTACACCGGAGGTATCGCTTACACCGGAATTCCACCAACTCCGCCGTTCCTCAGCCAACCGAGGCTGCAATGGACAATGCCAGCGGTCGAAATATATATATAGGTCCACAGATAAATATATGTGTCGCGCAGTGGCATTTTTACCACTGAGTCATCGTCGAGCCTGTGTCAAGCCTCGGGACGACTTTGAACCTTGCGGTGCGGAAATTTTGGGTTTGCCTCTTATCGCCAGCTCGCGCGACTAATCGCTCTTCCTCTCCCGTGCAGCTGGGTTATTTTCGGTGCACGAGGAAAGATCCGTCAGTTTCGGGTGAATGTGTTTACCGTTGCGATGCACAGCGGTCGGGCCTCGTCGGGCCAATATCGCCGGCGAAAAGCAAGACCGGGACACGCGAAGACACAGCCCGATTCGTGACCAGCGTTCTCCTCGCGCCGACGCCACCGGGTGCGAGTCAGCGGATTCTCGAAATACCTGACACCGCAACGTTCCGACTCGGTTTCTGCTTCCGGTTGCTTTGCGTTAGTGCGATTGAAGTACGTGAGCCTCAGCGCCGGGAGATTCGTACACCGAGGTAAGGAAATTTTCCAGTCTCTCGCGTTGCGCAATTCCCGCCTCGGTCGAATCGTCTCGGGGAAATCGAAGCGATCGTTTCTATTTTCCAACGCGTGATCGATAACAGGTGGACGCTACTTTATCTTCGCCGCAACTCCGTAACTGACCTAGTCCCTGCAAATCGCTCGTTTCATTTTTTTTCTCTCCCGATTGCTCAACGACTCGCCGGAGCAGCCGTGAGCAGAAGAACGGGTAGTTTTTCTCACGATCGTCGGACAATTTTTTTTTGTAACAATTGTATTTAATCGATCGAGAGAATATCGATGGCAATTACATGCACGGTAGCTTCAACGAAGCTGCCAAGTCGCCCGGTACTCGGACGCGAGTTTCTCGCGCGAAGCCCGACGAAGAGAACGAGGAAGCTCAGAGCGACGCTATGAAAAACCTCGGCTATTACGACGGGACGGTGCAACAGAGGACGACAGAAAACTGACCTAGTCACTGCGACGTCGATTATTCCCAAGGTCGATAAACTAGTCGCCTTACAGGAAATCAATTTTCCGACGGGAATTACGCGTTCTACTGACGTCGCTAATGATTTCTCCTCTCCCAACAATCCTCCACAAAATAAATAAATACATAGTAAATAAAAGATAAAAATATTTAGAAAAAAACCCTCGTCATCCCGAGGTTTCGGAGTATTAAATTCCCAAGGTCGATAAACTACTCGCCTTACAGGAAATCAATTTTCCGACGGGAATCCCGCGTCCGACTGACGTCGCTAATAATCTCTTCTCTCCCAACAATCCTCCTCAAAATAAATAAATAGTAAATAAAAGATGAAAATATTTAGAAAAAAAAAAACCCTCGTCATTCCGAGGTTTCGGAGTATTAAAACCGCCCACTCAAGAGCGCTCGGAGAGGCTCAAATCGGCGTGTGCGAGATTCGATCGGACTGTCTCTCCGTCTGTGGAAAAAGAAGGCGAGGATCGTGTGCGAGATATTCTCGACTCGCTACAGGAGGGATTCCTCTTTCTCTCGCTCCGGAGAGCGAAGCGAGAGATTCGAAGTGCGGTCAAGGGGTCGTCCGTTGGAGTTAACGCGAGCTATCCCGGCTCTCTCGTTCCGTCCGGCGGGCGGGCGTCTGTGCGGCGACCCACGCTGGCGCCGACTGACGCCGCGCCCTGTCTGTCTCTTTCTCGGCTACGGTCCACTACTACTCAGAGCTCCCGCAGCCGCTGCTCGAGGGACTCTCGAGCAGCCGTACGGTATAATTCCGTGCGGTTCGCTCAAACCGAACGATCGCGTTCCTTCTCGCTCCATGTCGTCCGCAGTCGACAGCCGGGTCATTATAACAGCCGATCGGCACTTGTTACCTTCGCGCGAACACATGCGCGCTGGCTCTGTCGCCACCCGACCACTGATTTCCCTCTTTCTCCGCGCGCGGGCTCTCCCGTCCCCTCGATCGCCCGACTGGCGCCTCTCGTAACAATAATTACCATTCCCCCGGCCGATTACACTATAAATCGGTTGTCCCGTCAATCCCTCCGCGGCGTTTCCCGACGCGGCTATCAATCGCGGGAACGGCGGCCCGAGGCGGACGCGCGATCGCGCCGCCTTTACCATATTAGAATCCTTTGAGCCACGGGCGATCGCCCGAGGGAAGCACCGGTTGAAACTCTTCGTAGGCTCTCGGACGAAATATTTACTCGTGATTTGTATCGTGAAGGATTTTTTTTTAAATCATATTTATAGAGATTATCGGTGAAGGGCTCGGCTGGTGCCAGGGAAAAGCCTTTAGCTCGGAATCCACGTGGTGTATTTATGTTTTCTTTTTGCCCCAAAAACTTTTTTTTTTTAGAGGAGAAGGTGTAGGGAGTGAAGTTTGTTCGGAGAGAGAATGAATTCATGCATGGTTCGATTCTGGGTTAATGTAATTATTTTTAAAAAGTTATAATTTTTACCTTTCATGAAGGCAGACAGCTCGCAGGTAGTTTCCACCACGTGGGCGCTCATCGTCCTCGCATCGGCGAGCATATATATGTTATTTATATATTTGAGTATGTAATATAATTTCGTAGCACCTCGTGACACGCACAGAAAACAGCCAAGCACTCGGAGTTATCACCACTCGTTCCTCTCTCGCTCGCGAACGAAACAAAAATAAATTCGAGAACGAAATGAGAGAAAAACAAAAATCACGCAGCAAAATATCGTTTGCTCTCGGGACACAGTTTCTTGTTTTCTTTTTGTTTTATAATCCAGTCAGTCGGCGATTTCGTCCCTCGCCAAATGTTTCGATATTCGAATGGCAATTGCACACACTTCGTTGAAAAACAACAACAGTAAAAAAAATGTGAAAAGAAACAAAATAATAAAAACAACCGATAAAACTCGCAGCGAATATTGTCGATATTGCCAAATATCTTCGATGTATATAGAGTATAAAAGATAAACGAATATAAAATAATATTTATATTCGAGGGAGACTACGCGGGCAAAGCGTGTGTCTCTCGCGTTGAAATTCCTTAGCGGAGCGGCAACGAACGTGGGAGTGTTCCTCCTTCGCTTGCGCTCGGCAACGGACTGACTGGCCGCGTGCAGCAACGCGCGGTTGCTTTTCGTCGTCGTTCAGCGCGCTGTGCGTGCACCGAGGGAGCGAGCGAGACGGGCAGTGATAGAAAGAGAGGGAGGGTGACGGTGTATTGGCTCCGCTCGCTCCGCTTCTATACCGACCGGGTCTCTCACTCCCACCCCTCGGCAAGATCCCCGAGCCTCTTTCACGTCCCTCTTTTTTCTCGCTCTCGCTCCCTCGTGTATCCCCGATGGATATACGAGACCACTGTGCCGTGGCCTGGCCACTGGAGGCGCACTGGAGTTGCAGCCTTTCGACCGTGTGGGTGCTCGTTCGTGTGCTCTCCCCGTACGTCCGTCTCGGGCTCGCTGGGTCTAAACCAAAGCCAGCAGGACGAGAGGAAGACGAGGCCTCCCGCTACTGCACACACCAAAGTCCACCGAACGACGGAATTTTATCGGTGTAGGCAGTGTTTCGATAGGACGAGCGGCGGCGACCTGCGGACAGCTCCGATGTGCCAGAAATTAATCTTCTACGTTACATGCAACTACTGAAACTAAAAATTCAAAAACAAGATATTGTAATTTTTTTTTTTTGGAGAACGCAAATAAAAATATTTTTGGACAATAGTGTTGGACAAGCAATTAATTAACGGTTGGGAAATTTACTATATGGTGAAAGCGTTTTGTACATTTGAGAAACATTTTTTTTTGTCGACAAATTTTCTTATCAATTAGTAAATGTACCATTTGAGACACATATCATATATCTTTATATTATACAAATATTTCGCCGCCGCCGACAAGAATCGAGAAGACTGGGGTCAAATGAAACAGAGGGTGAAATATTTCAAGGGTCCTCGAGGGGTCCCTCAGCCTGCAATGTTCTAAGTAATTTCAGAGAGGGGGTCGAGGAGGGAGGAGTTGGATCGAGAAGGGACTGATGCGTCACTCTAATTTCGTTTATTTATTTATTTATTTATTTACGGGACAAGCCCTTTTACATAAAATAATTCAAATAATATAATAATAGTATGAGATCAGATTAACTTCATTATGATTTTTTGTTTTGCGCAGCTCTTCAAAATATTCTTTCGACTTTTATCAATTAATTTACGGAAAATTGTAAGCCCAATTCTAAGTAAGTTTTGGAGCCACTCAAAGGGAGCGCGCAACGCACCATAAGCTCCACTTTAAAAATAAAACAACTGCAAAATCCGAGTGCCAAAAAAAGGTCGTTTGTTATATGCAAACTTGTCTCATTGACAAATTTCTTATCGTTCTTGTTTTCAATGTATCAACAAACAATACAGCGAAACTGTGGGCAGCGATTTTTTTCCTGCGTAAAGATCTTCTTTTTTTTGGCGTTCGGGCCTATTTTGCATAGGTCGTGCCTACGGACCGGGAAGAGTCATCTCGGGCGTTCTCGCGGGCCGCGTCGGCGGGGATGGTCCACGCATTGTTGGCGAAACGCGCGATAGACGGAGAGAGATCTCGAGAGTGTGGGGCGTCGGTGGCCGACAGAACGGCGCCAGCCGTCCGAGAGTTTGGCTCTCGTCGCCTTCCCTCCGCCGCTCGCGCTCTCTCGCCTGCGCAGCATCCGCGCCGCATGCATCCGTCCTCGGCCGTCTCTCGCCCTCCCGCTTTTTCTCTTACTCGCGCGCACCGGTGGATATTACACTCCCGAGTCTCCGTTCCACGTCGTATCGTTCTCTTCCCGCGCCCACCCACCGGAGCTCGCGTTACGAGGGTCCCCGACGAGCGGTCGAGCCGCGGCGCTGGACCACTCCGGCGCGGAACGGCAGCCAGCACGCATGGAGTTCGGCGCGCCTCGGACTCGCTTGACGTTTCCGAGCCTCCTCGATGGCCAGCACGTGGGGGAGAAGGTGGCTCGGCTTCTAGCAGCCGCAGGAGAGAAATCCCTCTAAAAAAAAAAAAGAAAACAAAGCCATTGGGAGGAAAAAAAAGAACGGTGACTTTATGGTTGCAGCCCTCAAGCGACGACGCCTCGAAGTCCTGTTCCCGCGATGCCCATTTACCCGGATCGTTGCGGTGCGGGCGTCTCCTTCCTCTCGCCCCCGAGATCTCTCAAGGATCTCGAGGAACTCGCTCGCCCTCGAAATTCTTTATCCCTTCTCTTTCACTCTCGCTCTCCGGCTCGGAGCATCTTCGACTTTGCCTCTTCTCTCTTTATCCAGCCTTCTGTTTCTCCTCCGGTATCGTTCGACTTTGTGCGGGGACTTTGTTGCTTCCCCTTGACTTTTCTCTCCGTTACTCGTTCGCTTTCGTTCGGTGCGGCGTGTGTTATTCTTGCCTCTCGGGATATCGCGGATGAGACGTGTAACTACCGAGAGTGCACTCGAGGCTCCGCGGTGGGTCGGTTGAAAGTGGGATCGTCGTGCGGGTGTTCGATTTTCGGCACTCCGGAGAGAATCGTTCTGGGCACTCGAGGAACAAGACTCACCGGTACTTCGTTTCTATTCGTATCACGGAGGAAAAGAAATTGTTGATTGAGGAGGGAGTCTCGCTGCGCGCTGACTTCGCATAAGTTCGACAACAATAAGAGAAAATTACAAGTACTTCTTGATCGTGTAAAAATCTGAAAAAAATCA